>JAXGGA010014166.1:0-32913 GCA_038373865.1 Uloborus plumipes | reverse complement strand
AATCAGATAAGATAACATGTCAAATGTTCTAGATGCTAGTGCAATTTTTTAAGGTAAGTAAAAATAAAGCTAAATGCCAGTTAGTTAATGGATATCTTAAGAAATTTTAGAAAAATGTGCAATTACATGTGTATTTTTAGCATTGCCAGTTCTATCAGTACACTACAATATTCTCTACTAACATTACTTTCTAACTGAATCCTTAGTATATTATGCAATAAACATTTTCTCTAAAATTGAAATATTAAATTGACTTAACTTTTTGAGGAACTCATTATAATTACTGGTAAAACAATTAAGTATTTTCAAGTAAAAAATATTTAAAATTGACTCCATCCTATATTGTAGTCTGTTACTTTAAAATAGGCGTATCAAGGACACACATTTTGCTTCAGCTCCATGGAAACCTATCTCGTTATACCAAAAATAAATTTATTGTCTTAGCAGTTTTATGGAGACGACGCAAAGTTTGTGATCTTGATGCGCCTATTTTAAAGTAACTGATTATAGATTTTACTTCTCTTCCAAGCTAAATGAACAAAAAAAATTAGTGCTTCTTTACTACTAGTATTCTTCTTAACTTTCCGTACATATTCTTTAGTTGAGGTTGGAGATCTAAAATTTTTAGGGAAAGGTGTGCAAATCTCTGCTGACGTTTTCATTCATTCACGATCATAAAATTATTATAATACAAAGATTTGATGATTTTAGATGTACAAATCAGATGTATAGGCCGCGAAGTATTTTGTAAGAAAAAATGTTCACTGCATCAACCATTTTAACCGTTTTTTGGAAAATAAGCTTTACACGTGTTCAAGGTTTCTTCTTCTTTTTATTTATTTTAATTTTGGTTTTACGAGTATAATTTGCATTGAAACGTCTCAGATAAAAGCAGTAACAAACATGTAATTTATCAACGAAATTTTTTATGAAATGTCTTTTGTTCGTTACAATAACATAAAAGGCTAGATAATTTTAAGGTTTTGATTAGTATCTCCAAATTCTCTTAACTGTAAAATTCTGTTCTTTTTTTTTTTTTTTTTTCAACAGTTACGTTCAAAAATTTGAACAACGCTTAATACGTCAGCTTTTCGTGGAGGTATTTATTCATTATTTTTCTTTTGAAAATATCTGATGTTTATTTTTACATGTACTGGGTTTATAGTAGGCATTTTTGCATATTTTAGTTTATTTTAAACTAAATGTGCTCTAAATCAATGTAATGACTCTTTATTTTAAATTGCATTCATAATATTTGCAGCGTGATAAGTTTAGTTATTTTAACTTATTTATGCATCAAAAGCAAAGTCTGAAAGCGCATAATAAATAACAGAGCCTTTAGCAAAAATATTACTTTTATTACTATTTCAGCTATTGGTTTTGCAGTATTATTATCTTATTTTAAACAGTGAACAAAATTAATTGGATAAAAAGCATTCAAAATACGTTTTCTTAAGGGTAAATACTTTAAACAAATGCCCCATTATGTTTAAGTGGCACAGCTTTAGTCTTTCTTGGAAAATAAGGTAGTGAAAAATGCCATTAAAAATATATTCGCCGTATCTTATCTTAAGTTTGAATAAAAGAACCTCGGTTTCATTTCTTTCTCATTACTCTAGCATTGAATAGACGCTATTGTAATCCTATCTTTAAGGACTTTTATTATTTTTTGCTATCAGAGACGGTATAAAAGGAACTCGACTTTCTTGTATCTTTCGTGTTAAGAGTAATTCTTAATTTATTTCATTAAGTTCTCCTTATACCTTTTTAGTTTTCAATCACTGTAATAGAAAGGTTTTTTTTGTTGAAGTTTCTTCAAATAGTTTGATGAAAAGAAGTTAATTGCTAGAGATTTACTTTCAAAAACAAGTTGAAATTTAGAACTTAACACGGTTTTTTTTTCCCTTGGTGCTATAAAAGATAGCCATCAATGTGAATTAAAAATAAATCGCTTCTGCTTTCAGATTAGTATAAAATTCTGAAAAGTACATCTATAATGAAGGCTTGTACTTTTGTCGCGTTTTTATTACTACTAAATAATTAATAAAAAATATATTTTAAGTTTTTTTATCTGTCATGTGTCATCCTGGTTTAAAAGTAATCAGGATGATAGTAACCAGGATAACAAGCATGGAGAAAAACTTAAACAAAAGCAACTTTTTTTGCTTAGAGACTAAAAAAATAATCTTTTCCTATGATATAAATAAAGCTTTAAAGAATGAAAAAATTTACACAACTGTGGATTTCTGAAGATAAAAAAAATCACATAAAAATAATATCAAAAGAGGGGTATTTAACAATATTGTAATTACTCGTGGTGCAAAAGTTGCATACAATAGCCTTATGCACGTAAACATATAAATAAATTTTAAACGGAATAAAAAAAAAAAAGAATATATTTTGAGGAAAAGCTTAAGAGAGAATCTTAAACTCGAAAGCTATATTTTATTTTTTTTCCTTGACTAGTATTTTTAAGAATATTGTACTGGAAAGTTTTATGATAGAAATAAAAAATAAAGGATGGAATTTTCAATTACTATTTAGCTTTAATTAAAAGAAATAATTAACTTCATTATCATCATCCTCTCCTCTGCAAAAGAAAAAAAAGCACTTTTTTTCTTATTTTTTTCATCATTAACAAAAGATGACCGAAAAAAATGTCACTTCGTGAAGAAAAACTTTTAGAGGATTTATGAAAGGCTTTTAATTTTTGATGTGCTAAAAGGATCAATTATAAAATGCAAATGCACGACTTTTCATAAATTAGGATTATATTTAAAAGTTATAGGGGACGGAAATTCGGAGAACATTGAATATTTTTTTCAGTATTGAAGGTATTTGGATTTAGGCTACCATTCCTGGCAATGTATTAAAATATATTATACAAAAGTTTTTTTTTACTATTTGTATTGGGAATTTGCTTTCTTTTGTGAATATAACTATTTCAGTTACATTTTGTATAAGTATTTGTTTATAAATTTAAAACTAAAGAGCAATGAAGACGTGTGGTTTCTTTTTTTTTTTTTTTTTGAAGAGAAAAAAAAAGAAGGGAAAAATTATTTTTGTTGCATATAAGGATTTGCATATTAAAGAACGTTTTTACATATTTACTACTGCTTCCTGAATTATTTTTTGTAAACTTTATTTTCTTCTTAGTATTTAAGTTAATTTAAAAATTACTTTGCGTGCATTTAGAAAGTAATTATCAGTTCAATGCCTTTTTTTTTTCTTTCATCCTCTATTGTACTTTTCAAACTCATAAAAAATGGTTTTACCTTAAGATGCTCTTTGGGAAAGTGTTTGTTTTTTGTTTTTTTAACATTTCCCGTTTCCACAGAGGGCGGGTAAATTTTCTTTTCCTTTCGTAAAATTTCATTATTTACTAGTTAAGACTTAACTGGCCATTAAAGTATTTCAAGATGTCCCTCTTCATGATGATGAGTAGAATACTCAAATAGCTGTAAAATAATTGTATGTTTTTAATACCATAGAATTGCACTTTTTTATTACATTTTTAAGTATCTAATTTTAAATCTATTATTTTATTTCCATTTTATAATGTATCTTCGGTCAATTCTGGTTCAGCAAATAGTCAATCTTGGTTTGGGAATCGTCGTCATGGTACTTTTTTCACAACAATAGATTTACCGTTCCTTGCTTGAGACTGACAATAGGAAAGACTGCTCCAGAAACCGATACAATAGTACTTCAATGAGAGCTCTTTAATTTTCACCACTTGGCAGCGAAAATTTTCAGAATAGGTTTTCAGTCTACTAGTAATTTAGTGGTTTATGTTAGAATTTTTCTGGCTATTCACAAACTGCCGAATCAATTTCAATTCTTTCCAATATCAAAGTTTTAAAATAACTTTCTAACTACAGCATCAGAGCATCCAATAATTTTAATAACAATTTCATCTTTAAGCCTTACAATTTCAGTTGACCTCTTCAGCAATTTCGCATAAATTGGCACACACAGCAACACAGTTTTTGTCGTTTCTGATCAGAGACGGATACAAGGGGGGGGGGGAGTGATGGACGGGATCTCCTTAATGGAGGGAGTCACCACCGGTACATGCTCAATATTGAAGCTCAAAAAAGGCATTTTCGGACTCTTCTCAGGATACTTTTCGCAAATAAAGCCCGAAACATATGAGATAAACTAAGATGTGTAGTCAGGCCCGTCATTTAGGGGGGCAGGGGGGGGGTCAATTGCCCCCCCCCCCCTGACTTTGAGAAATCAATGTATTTACCTATAAGTGGGCGTGGCTTTTGATGTTTTCCTATGAAATTGCATTGTGTTTGGACCCTTTGCCCCCAGGAAAAACTTGAAATGGCGTCCCTGTGTGTAGTAAAGAATACGAATTGAAATCAATCGTCCTTCATTTGAAACATTTCTAGATCCTTCCGTTTTTGGGCATATCTAAAAACAGACACAGAATTGCTTGGTTGAATGTATACGAGTTGTCACTTCCTTGAAGATTTTTTTTTTTTTTTTTGATAAAAATGAACATCTTCACAAAATAAAGAACACTTTCAAAAAGTCTGGTGCACTAACTCATCATCGTTAAATTACGAGAGCTCACAGAATTTCCAAACTAGTCAATATTTTCAACTAATCATTGAAGTAACCTGCATGGTATAGTTAAGGTGTGAAGCACATTTAAATCTGCGATGCAATTATCTACAAAATCGAACAAGTATATTGCTATATGATTTTAAATTACCTAAAGAATATTTGTTTTTGAAGGCTTTTTCAGAAATAAATCAATGCAGTTGAGTTTTCGATTGTCGTTTAAATATTAATAAATTTGTAAATTCGACATAGTCAAGTCATTTTCACAGAAGTATTAAATAGTTCTGATTCAGGGAACATTTAATCTCTAATGCAATCATCCGCAAATTCCGACGAGAATATGATTATTTAATTTCAAATGAGCTTATCGCATTACATACATTGTGGTTTCGCTACTTCTATTGTGTGGTGGCAATCGATAAGTGAAACCTCGCCAGATAGAGAATTGAATTCAAACTTGGTGAGAGAGAGAGAGTTGTGAAGCTGAGGCAATAATGCTATTGTTCTTATTTTTGTAATGCCAGCGGAAGAATTTCTTGAAATGAATGTCTTTTAAGAACTTCGTGCACCGATTATGAAATGTAATATTCAATCGAAGTTTTTTTATTCGGAAATATAGCAGGGTATTTTTGTTTCATTAAAATTTCGTTTTAAAGTACTGACTGTTTATATCTTCCTTATGCTAGTATGTTAAATAAACCATATTTAGAAATAAATAAAAAGCTTTGTGCAGTGAAGTAAAAAATAACCACTTTTTATTCCGCAAAACTAACATATTACTTACTGCATACACGCGTTTCGGCATCACAAGAAACATTTTTTCCGACAAAAAAGAACGGCGGCTGATGCTAACTGGAAGAGAACATCGACCTATCTTCCATCGGCAGTCTTTTAACCATCGAGCAACAATCGGCATCAACCCATCGGCCAAAATTTGCCGTCGGTCGAACCCTAATGCTCCTTATGCAAAGTATAATTCCATCAGTTTCCTTCCTTTTTTTCTACCTAAAACAACCCAAATGATTTCTTTAATAAAATTTGTGTCACCATATTTGTAGTTTATTCTTGCTTTTTAATTCACTTTTAAATCTAAAAGTGTGTACATAAAATTTTTCATGGCTCAAAACATATTTTACCGAATAAAGGCATCTTCAGGATAAATGAAAGTAGTCAAAAAATATATTTCAGAAGTATTTGTCACTTATGAATTAAAATTTTTGAAAATACATGAGTGATTCCATACCAATTCACCGAATAGGGTTCGCACGACCGATTCGGATTTTCTTTTAATTTGGCACACATGTTGTTCATATAGAGGCATGGAACAGTCCAAATTGTTAGGTTCCTGCTCCACTTATTTTCCGAGATACATGCCCTCAAAGTTTGTCCGCCACGTCAAAATACTAAAAAAGTGATGTTATTTAATCATTTTATATAAAAAATCGTACTCATGCAAAGTAAAAGTGTTCGATATCTATGGAAACTAGTTACTCTAGGCATTCAGAAAAAAATACTATAATGTTCATAATGAAAATTGCTAAGGTACAGGGCTTTTTGAAGTTGTAATCACAAAAACTCGATTTTGCCGATTTTGATAAAATTGAGGAATTTATTCCAAAAAAAGGAAGACATAACCAAAGGTTTACTCACTTTCTGGTAGTGAACAGATGTTTACTATAAATGGTTACACAATGCATAACTTTGATTTCTCACTCCTTCTTGGAAATATTTTAGCTTAAAGATAAGCCATAAGGCAAAAAATGCGTTTTTGGCCATCTTGGCAGCCATTTTTCTCATAAAGGGGGAGCAGTAGAAACTTTAACTTTTTTTTAAAACAAGCCACTGATATGCTAGCTATTCACAGGAAAATAGTTTACTTTTGGTTATTTCTTCCATTAAGATATATCCTGCTGACAGTATATGCATGTTTTTCGCGACGACCATATGCTTTTGTTCCCCCTCTCATGGACTTAAAATTAATTAAACCAAAAAATAATGATATATTTATTAATAGCTGTATTATCTACCCAATATGTCATGAAATTTAATTTATTAAATCATTGAACAATAAATTAGATAATTGATGAAAACAAGAAATATTATTTCTCAGATGCCTGAGCATTATGCATTCATAATTATAAAGCACTAAATACTTTCTTAAGAAATTAATTAACATAAAGGAGCTCTAAATATTTATATTATAAGCAATACCCAATCTTGTGATTGGGATATTCCTGTTTTTAATTGCAGAATTTCTTGAATATCACATGAATATCAGGAAAAGAAATGAGGTCTTTTCGTTTGATGTAGGATATTTTATGACAAATTTCATTTGATGGGCTACTAACTGAGCATGGTGATAAAGAGCTATTAATTTCAGCATCGAATTCCATTTTACCTTATTAACAGTTAAATATTTACAAAATAATTAAATAAATAATTTAATATAAAGCCATGCTTGAAGAATTAAAATTAGTGCAGCTAATTTATTCCCATACTGATCTTTACAAAACTGACATGTGTTGAGCACTGATAAGAACTGACAAGAATAAGTTAACTCATTAAAATACTAGGTCACAGATACTATAAAGCATACATTCTATTTTCTACAAAATAATACTGCAACAAAGAACAAGGGTATAAAGGGGTAAGTACTAAAGAATTTCTTGAAAAATCAATTAAAATAAAGGAGCTTCGAATATTTATCTCATAAGCCATACCCAATCTTGTGATTGGGATGTTCCTGATTGATGGCTATAAACAGGAGGATACCCTTGTAGCTTTATAGTATATGCTTAATAGTATCTGTGAACTAGTATTTTAGTGAGTAAACTTTTTCGTGTCAGTTCTTATCAGTGCTCAACGCATGTCAATTTTGTAAAGATCATTATGGAAATAAATTAGTTGCACTAATATTAATTCTTCAAGCATGGCTTTATATTAAATTATTTATTTAATTATTTTGTAAATATTTAACGGTTAATAAGGTAAAATTGAATTTGATACTGAAATTAATAGCTCTTTATCACCATGCTCAGTTAGTAGCCCATCAAATGAAATTTGTCATAAAATATCCTACATCAAACGAAAAGACCTCATTTCTTTTCCTGATATTCATGTGATATTCAAGAAATTCTGCAATTAAAAGCAGGAGTATCCCGATCACAAGATTGGGTATTGCTTATAATATAAATATTTAGAGCTCCTTTATGTTAAGTAATTTCTCAAGAAAGTATTTAGTGCTTTATAATTATGAATGCATACTGCTCAGGCATCAGAGAAATACTATTCCTTGTTTTCATCAATTATCTAATTTATTGTTCAATGATTTAATAAATTAAATTTCATGACATATCAGGTAGAAAATGCAGCTATTAATAAATGTATCATTATTTTTTGGTTTAATTAATTTTAAGTCCATGAGAGGGGGAACAAAAGCATATGGTCGTCGTGAAAAATATGCATATACTGTCAGCAGGATATCTCTTAATGGAAGAAATAATCAAAAGTAAACTCTTTTCCTGTGAATAGCTAACATATCGGTGGCTTGTTTAAAAAAAAATTGAAGTTTCTACTGCTCCCCCTTTATGAGAAAAATGGCTGCCAAGATGGCCAAAAACGCATTTTTTCCTTATGGCTTATCTTTAAGCTAAAATATTTCCAAGAAGGAGTGAGAAATCCAAGCTATGCATTGTGTAACCATTTATAGTAAACATCTGTACAATATCAGAAAGTGAGTAAACATTGGTTATGTCTTCCTTTTTTTAGCCTACTTTCCCGTTAAAAATAAAAGAAAGACGAAAAAAGTGTTAAAATTGGCTTAATGTATCTAAAAAATATCGCCAAGTCCAAAAAATATCGCCAAGTTAAAAAAAATATCGCCAAGTCCAAAAAATATCGCCAAGTTAAAAAAATAAAAAGGTAAAATGAATATCGAAAAATTAAAAATTTGAAAGTAGGGTATTGAGATGGGGAATTTGTGTGTCGGTCTGTCGGTCGGTCTGTCTGTCTGTCCCCCCCTAATAACTTTTGAATGAATATTCCGATTTGGACAAACTTTTTTTTGTTGGAAAGATCTCGGCGAGTACAGCTCATTCCCATATTTGATTTTTCGGTTTGAACAATTTTTGGTTCAACTTTGAGCCGTTCAAACAACCTGTCCCGCGATGCTAACTTTTTAGTTAACAGTCCGATTTGAACAAACTTTTTTTTGTTCGAAAGATCTTTTCAAGGATACTTTATTCCTGCATCTACATTTTCGATTTGAACAATTTTTCGTTCAACATTGAACCGTTCAAGCAACCTTTCCCCCCTAATAACTTTTGAATGAACATTCCGATTTGAACAAACTTTTTTTTGTTGGATAGATCTCGGCGATTACAACTCATTCCCATACTTGATTTTTCGATTTGAACAATTTTGGTTCAACATTGAACCGTTCAAGCAACCTTCCCCCCCCCCTAATAACTTTTGAATGAACATTCCAATTTGAACAAACTTTTTTTTGTTGGAAAGATTTCGGCGAGTACAACTCATTCCTATATTTGATTTTTCGATTTGAATAATTTTGGTTCAACATTGAACCGTTCAAGCAACCTTCCCCCCCCCCCTAATAACTTTTGAATGAACATTCCGATTTGAACAAACTTTTTTTTGTTGGATAGATTTCGGCGATTACAACTCATACAAATACTTGATTTTTCGATTTGAACAATTTTGGTTCAACATTGAACTGTTCAAGCAACCTCCCCCCCCCCCTAATAACTTTTGAATGAACATTCCGATTTGAACAAACTTTTTTTTGTTGGAAAGATTTCGGCGAGTACAACTCATTCCCATATTTGATTTTTCGATTTGAACAATTTTTGGTTCAACTTTGAATCGTTCAAACAACCTGTCCCGCGATGCTAGTTTTTGAGTGAACAGTCCGATTTCAACAAACTTTTTTTTGTTCGAAAGATCTTATCAAGGATACTTCATTCCCGTATTTACATTTCCGATTTGAACAATTTTTAGTTCAACATTGAACCGCTCAAGCAAGCTTTCACCCCTAATAATTTTTGAGTGAACAGTCCGATTTAAATAAACTTTTTTTGTGTTCGAAGGATCTCAGCAAGGATACTTCATTACAGTATTTAAATTTTCAATTTGAACATTTTTTCGTTCAACATTGAACCGTTCAAGCAACCTTTCCCCACCTAATCACTTCTGAGTGAACCATCCGAATGGAATAAACTTTTTTTTGTTTGAAAGATCTCGGAGAGGTTCATTCCCTTATTTCGCTTTTTGGTTTGAACCATTTTTCGTTCAATATTGAACCGTTCAGAAAAAAATTTAACATTAGCGCCTACGGGGAATTTAAGTTGAATGTTGATCCTGGAACTTAAAGTCGGATTTCCTTCAAACTAACTTTGTAAAAAAATGGTTTTGATAAATAATGTTTGTAAAGTACTTTTCTGAATAATCTTCTGTGAGGACTCTGATTCCGACTCCGACTCCACAAACATGGCGGAAATGCAGGCTCAGAAAAAAATGACTGACTGTGCAGACGATTTTTTGTTTATTCATTCATTTGTGTTATTTTATTTATTACTATTATTTTTTTTGGCAGACGATTTTTTTTGTAACAAAAGTGTTTCATTCACGAGGGCATTTTATTCTTTATTTATATTTAACAACTGGCAACGGTTTAAAAGTGAAAATCGAGACATTTTATCGACGGACGAGTTTTTTTTCCTTTCTTTGATAAAATGTGTTTTGATGTACTTTGTACTTTTAATTTTTTTTTTTTTTTTTTTTTGAAAACGATTGAGGAATTTTTCTACGGAAGAACTGTAATAGTTACATTCTTTAAAAGGTGCGACAAAACTTCATTTATTCATTTATTTACTTTTTATGTCTCTATTTCATCTGATGAGAGGGGTATATTTTGCTTTTAGAAATCAGCTTTAAGTGCTAAAAAGGTATGTTTGACATAATGTTTAGTCTCAGATGATCAAGAGAATAATGATCAGATGCTAGAATGCCGATGTCGATGTACGGGAAAGTAGGCTCGTTTAGTTCTTGACAGAACTTCTTGTTTTGGAATAAATTCCTCAATTTTAGCAAAATCGGCAAAATCGAGTTTTTTTGATTACAACTTCAAAGAGCCCTGTACCTTAGCAATTTTCATTATGAACATTCTAGTATTTTTTTTCTAAATGCCAGGAGTAACTAGTTTCCATAGATATCTAACACTTTCATTTTGCATGAGTATGATTTTTTATAAAAAATGATTAAATAACATCACTTTTTTAGTATTTTGACGTGGCGGACAAACTTTGAGGGCATGTATCTCAGAAAATAAGTGGAGCAGGAACCTAACAGTTTGGACTTTTCCATGCCTCTATATGATCAACATGTGTGCCAAATTAAAAGAAAATCCGAGTTAGTCGTGCGACCAACTTTTCTTTTTTCCGGTGAGTTGGTATGGAATCACTCACATATAAACACTTTTCTTACATTTTCACTGACTTGCATTATTATAGCAATGAAGTTATGACGCTCACAGTGTATACTGATGAGGTTCTGCATTCAGAGAAGTAAAAATGCATATATTTGGTATTTAGTAAGTTAGTTTTCTCATAATTTATTTGAAAATCAAATTTTAAAAATGCCTCATGAAGTGTACGATCTCAAATTACGCATTAAAATTATTCATCATTAGCTTTAGAGTTAAGACAAGACGATCTATTAAAATAAGACATTTAAAAATAGAGCTTTTTGAAAAACAATGACTCACAGCTTTAAGAAATTGCGAGATAAGGAAAATAAACGCTTATTAATTCCTAGATTGACATTTCATGCAAAAAAATTTTTTGCTTGCATTTTTTAATATCAACCATTCTGATCGCATAAAATATTAGCAGTTAGTATCATGTTAGTCACCATTTACTTAGCGTAACATTTAACCTGTTTCCTTACAGCTCAATCTTTTTCTTTTTTGTTATTGTTAGTTTATTTTTATTTATTTATTCATTTATTTTCTTAATCCATCGGAGTTACCCTTTTTTCCCGTGTTCAAAGCTCTAAAGGAAGTTTTCTTTGAAATAAGAAGCAGAAAAAACAACACAAATATACGAAGCAACGAAATACATCGAACAGAACTTTTTCCGACACTAGACCGCCCTAAGCTACGCAGCAAAAACTTTTCCTTTTCAAATGCGTCAAAAGAGTAAAAGCTTTTAACTCCGTAAGGTCTCCCAAAATCTCGCTTGAAAAGATATTCGTTGTTTTATAACTTCCATAAAAAATCCGCTAAAGTGGCAAAAGTTTGTTCAGTTTCGCTTTCGCCTTTCATCTTCAGTGGTCAAAGTGAAAGATATTTTTTTTTATCCAGTTCAAGATGCTTCAAACGCTGTAAAGCTTTAAGAGGAATTTCGAAAATTCTTGGATTTTTATCTGTAAGATGACCACTGTAACTAAGTTTCTTACATAAGAAAATTAATAACAGTTAATTTTTCTAAAACATGAAAACTGAAACCATATTATTAAGGAATTATTGACACTGTTTAACCTTAAGCAAATTTTTGAAGCATGCCCTAACAAAATTGTTGGAGTTAAATCGTTTTGCGAAGTTATTCCTGAGAATTTTTTGTACTTGCATGCAGAAGAACTGAGAAAATACATATTTCAATGAGTCCTTAGAGATGGAAATTAAGTCATCTTGAATTGATATATTAAGTTACTCTCAAGCATTTTTCAACCGTGTTAAGTAAATTGAGGCAGTGCTCCTGAATTTTCAGGAAGATTCTAAACACGAGAGTGTAACTAATTAAAATATACATAATTAAAAGGTGAAATTCAAAATAAAGAAGTGTGTTTAAATAGTAATGGTTTAGAAAAAAGCTTCATTCATCGAAATTGCAAATTTTTTTACATTCTTAATTGTTAATTACTGGAAAGAAAGTACCTTGGACTTGTTTGTTCTTTTTTCGTCGTTTCAGCGACATTCATACATACAATCGTAGGATTTTCTGTAAAAAACTTCACGAAGTTTTCAGAAATTGTCCGTGTAAAAATATCTATAAAGATTTGACGCATTTGTAATGTCATAGCATCGAGAAAATGAATATTTTTCCACACCACTCAAAAAAAAAAAAAAAAAGAGAGAGAGAGAGAGATAAACTATTCATCATATTTTTCCTATTAGTTTAAAACTAATTGGATAGCATCAGCAGTTAATGAAATAAAATTCGTAATTCACATTTTCAAGCACAAACAATTAACACGGTCCATTTTTATCATTTACTCATCTTACTTTCACATAGCGTTAATCAAACCATTGTATTTCAATTTATTTTCGAGCTTCTTTTTTTCTTAAATCTTTTTTTTTTTGCTCTTTTTGGTTTTGTTTATGAATATTTACGAACTCCTCTTTGGTATTTGTGCATAATAGTGCACTTGAGTCTCGTTTTCCATAATTGTATTTTCTGTTCCTAACCATCGGGACAGTTTTAATTTTATTTTACATTATTCAAAAAAATCATCCTGTTTAGTATTTTCAACCTTCTGATTGCTTCCTTGGCAATATTTACTGAAAAAAACTTCAAGACGCTAGGCAAGAAAATGTATAAATCTAATTAGAAACAAATGCAAATTTATCTCCTTTTTTCAGCGCAAGAAGTGGATCAAATTTGCTTCTCTTATTCTTTATTTGTTTTTCGTTATCTAAAGCTTGTTTGAAAATCGACACCGAAGTAACAAGATGCCTCAAAATGGCAAAAAAAAGAACAAAGTAAAATGCCGTTATAATTGAATCAAGAATAATCATTTAGAAAAAAACTACGGGTACTAATATTTAAGTAACTGGTTCCTATACGTGAGAAGTAAAATAAGACATTCAATTTGATTGTCTTTTCACTTTTGAAATGTAAAGTGCTGTATATTAATTTCTGTACTTAATTATCCTCGAACTTTGCAAAGGTTTGAAAATGTAAGCAACTTTAACGAGAAAGAAACCTAAATAATCTGAATTTATCTGGTAAATTAAATATGCATAGTATTTATATTCCTTATAATAAGTTATTTTTCAGTTTATTTAGACATTTTTGATTGTTATTTATTGGTAATTTTTGCTAATTTATTCAATTTTTAAAATCTTTCTACTTTTTCTGACGATTTGCATTTTAATTCACTACAAGATGTTTTTCAATGTCTTTTTTTATTCTATCTTGAGGATCTGTTTTAAGAAAATTTTGCGTTTTGAAGCAGTTTTTTTTAAACCAAAATTATCGATTAAAAAAAAATCTTTTATGAAAACTATAATCATACAATAGCACTGAATATAATGTTTTCGAATAGTTGTGCACTAATATAAAATTTATCACATTCTTGTTATTTTAACTGAAATCCTCTTTGTAGTTTTTCAAAAAAAAAAAAAAGCGCGTTTCTTGAATATATATTCGGTTTGATTAAAAAAGAATATTTTTCTTTTAGACGACATAATAAGTTTTTCTTCCTTTCCATAACGTTTCGTATCTTTCTGAATTCCTTTATATTTAATGTCTTTTTTTCTGTTTTTTTTATCCTTTACTTCACTCTTTAAACAATTAAATTCCTCAATTGAATAAAAGCATTTTTTATACTGCCTAAATATAGCGTTTATGTCTCTACTATTTATAACTGGTACCACTTCTTTTTAATATTTTTTTTGTCGAAAAAATAACCAGAAAACCAAAAAAAAAAACAATAAACCATATTCATACCACAATTCCATTTTGTGCTATGCATTTAATCTAGCCTTTCTTCCGTTCTGTATTTTAGTTTTCATAGCAATAAATAACAGAAAACTGAGAAGAAATAAACATCACGAAAAAAAAAAGCGTTAATTCATTTTTTTCAAACACCATGAATTGTATTTCCAATTATCTAGAACTCTTTCGCTGTAATTGAAATCCTTATTTTTCGTTTCGAAAAACCCATAAAAATAGGGCAAGCTTTTAGTCGACTTCAAGCATACATCGTTGGTTTGTTCTTAAGACTGAATAAAAGGAGTTGCTTAATAAAAGCGAATTTATTCGATGTTTATTGGAAATATACTTAATGTAAATAAATAATTGTTTAAAAAATATTAGTTCATTATTAGGTCCGAAAATATAAACAAAAAATAAATTTATAAATAAATAAATAACTATATGTTAGATTTCTGTTTTTGGTACATCAATACTCAGAGGCCATCCACAAAATATGTCAAGCTTTGAGGCGGGAAGGCGTGAATGTGTGACAGTTTGTGACAAGGGGGAGGAAGGATGACAACAAGAGTGACGTCACACATTCTCTTATACCAATTGGATGATGAAAACTAACGGTGTTTGTGACGAAAGAATGAAAGGGAGTAAGATGAAGTGCGCCACTTTCTAAAAAAAGGGGGGGGGAGGAGAGAAATGTTGATAAAAAAGAGGTACATTATTGATGTAAATATAATGACCTGAATAAAAGAGAAAATTTTTACTGTCTATAGAAAAAATACTTAACGTGATTTCTTTTTTTTTTTTTTCAAATACTGCATGATACCAAAAAAAACAGCTAAATTTAAATAAGTCTCTTTTCCCGCATTCTAACATTGTTTTCTAATATGACTTAAAACTGTCTCTGAAACGACTTAAATTGTAAATTATTTTAAGTATATCAGTTTACATTTGAAATCGATTTCTAAAAAGAAATTATCTATCTGGTGTATAAAGAAAAATATTATTTCACTTCAAAACGAATTCAAATGTATTGTCTTAAACTGCTAAACTTTAGGTAAGTTTCAACTTAAAATAAAATTTGCATACGAAACATTTAAAAAGTTAAAGCTCACAAACGTTGACGAAACAAATTGCATAACAGACTAATAACAAAATGTTTCCTCGATGCAAAATTTTGAATCTTAAGAGCTAAAATAGATTAACAAATTAAGAAATAAATCAAGCATTTTTTACAAAACAAATTTAAATGCAGTTAGTTTCTAGTTTACTTCAAAAATTGTTTTCAGTTTAATATTTTCATTTAACAGAAAGGGCAAAAATAATAACAAAGGCAGAGTGAGAAACAAAATCTCAATTAACTATTTAAAGAAATAATAAAATTGTTTTCAGATATTTAAATTGCATGAAAACTTATTCGCTTTTAATCCACATCTACATCTCATTTTGATTCAATCAATGTTTTATAGGATCTTATCCTACAAGATTAATCCCCATAGGTTTAAACAAATCCTAATTGTTAAAAAACTCTTAAATTACACAAGTATAACTTATGTTTTTCTCATGTTATTATTTTATTCTGAAAAAGTAGAAGAAGTTTTTTAAGAAATCCCCGAGTTCTATTAGGAATCATCGTTTCCTTTCGGATTCTTTTGAACTTTTTGTCCCCCCCGCGCCCCCCCCCCCCCCCATCTCTTAAAAATTGATTGAAAGGCATTTCAAATCAAAAATTAAGACATAGAAATGAAATTCGCTGGTTTTTGTCCTTTAAGAGAAAAATGCTTTGCTTGACTCAGAAAATTTCATCCTTTGAAAGTTATTAAAGATGGCAGACATACCTTAACTTCTGGAACACGTGCTATCCTATAGCTCCTAGCGATTCACTTACCACGGAAAGCCGGGTAACGTGAATTTCTGACGCCTCTTTTAAGCTTGATATCCTATTGAAGGGGAAGAAAAGTCTCCATTACCATGTACCTAAGATAATTGTTAGTGACCGACCCCATGACTTTCGAATCCACAATTTAGGAGCACGTACTTCGCAGCTGACGGCCTGACTCTTCAAAAGCGAAGCCCTTCAATTCCAAATTCGACGTCTGATCCACTGGGCTATCCACCCCGTCCCTCATAGCTGTACTAACAGACACATATTTTTCTATTCTATTAACTTTTTTTTACAACTTTTATTCTCTTACTTTTAATTGGGCAAACCTAACCTGGCTAAGCTGATCCTAATTCCAGCATTACGAGGCTTACAGGTTAAGCTTTACGCAACTACTGTCTGATCTTCTTAGGTAAAACCGTTCGCACATTTACGGATGCGTGAGGTCGTCTCTGATCTTACTAAAATAGGGGTGTTAGGTAAGATAGCAAATTGGGGAAAGAATAATAAAAAGCATTTTGAACCGTATCAAACAACGTGGAACAATGCTAATTTCCAATACATAGTTTTGTTGAATGTGTCAAAAGGATATAGCACATGCAAGTTTTAAATTGAAAACTTCGGAAAGTTATCACCCACAACCCATATACCCCTTTTTAAGTAGAACTGTTCGCGAGTGCTAGGTGCGGTTTTCATGCACGGACAGAAAAGTTCTGTTCTTTTCACAGTTTATTCTTTGTTTTAAATTTTTATGACTTTGCTTTTAACTTTTTTAAAATCTTTTGAATTAAACAAAAACGTAGTCAAGTAAGTGAGTTAGAAGTTACCTAAAAATGTTATTCTTTAATGAACTGTTGACTTGGAGTTTTTTTTTTTTAATATATTTAACGGATTCGATATAATTAAAGATATAAATTTTAAAACTATTAAATCTTAAATACAAAACTTGTAAACAATGTATGTTTTCGACAGTCGCATACTAGGTATAAACAGAATAAAATAAAACTATTCTCATTCCTGGGGTTTCCTCTTCTCAAATTTCATCTTCCCTCGACGAAAATATTTCCATAAGCAGTGGCTACAAATTCATTGTTCCAAGAAAGATTGCATACAGATGCTGTTTCTCGAAGGCAGGAGCAGAACATGTATGTGTATTATTGAACTACAGCCAAAATTCCTTGGCATATATTGTAATAAATGAAACTTTGAAAGCTTAAACAGACGCTAAGGAACAACTAAAAAGAAATTCTAAGATTTTTTTTAGTTTATCTAAAAAAAAAGGAAAGTTGATGTCTATCGTTTAGTTGTTTTTCAATAAATATTGAATTGTATTTCCTCGAAAAAATAGTAGCTACAACTAAGTCAACAGAATAACCTTTATTAAAAAAATCCTCATAATGGTATAAAAAAAGAAGTATTACTGTTACAAATCACAAGGGCAATCTATAACAATCTGCGAATAGTTTTAGTGAAACTCATATTTTTTTAAAGTTAATCTCAGCAAATTCTACGCGTCAATCCGCAGAGTAATTTTTGTAGTTTATTTTCAATGCTTAATATAATAACAGCTTATAAAAATCCATTATATGCATGCTAAAGTACGTAAGCATACAACTTAAGTTCACATTATTCTCCAAGTTACATTATGTAAAATATTACTCTGAGCAGTACGTTATTATCTTTGAGCTAGGTATAACGCAAAACTACATGCAGTATATCAACAGTCCGGTCATGAAATCCATGAATTGCAGTTTCGTCTTTGTCATGGAATCATCAGTCAGAATCAATCAATCTTTGAATTGTCAGTAACCAATCTGGAGGCAAATGTTCTCTGATTGAAGCTCATATTACCAACAAAGTGGTGCAGTCGAGCCCGCTTATTAGAATATCGGTTAAAGGAATATCCCGCTTAATGTAATACATTTTCAATGTACCAAATCTTTGTAATGTATTATTTTGGTCCCGGATAATGGAATATCCCGCTTATTAGAATATTTTTTGTGGCAAAATGGCTATTCCATTAAGCGCGGGCTCAACTGTAGTTAAAAGGACTTAAGCACGATAGAGAAAGACCGCTAGCAGTCATTGCATATTGTATGTACGCTTAAGTTTTTCCGTTGTGAAGTTTTTCTAAGGCAGTGGTAGAATGATAGGTGTGGAGTTGGATTCGTTACTGGAAAGTCACGGTTTCGATGCCTACCTCCGTGCATATGAATCACGAGTTTTTATGTCTGCTTCCTTGTATGTTGATGGTAAATCCAAGCAAATTGGAAGGTGCGGGGCTCTGGGGTGCTAAATACCAAATGCATGTTAATAGTGACTGGTGCAATTTGGATTTGTCGTGGTCACAAGATCTTTGAAGTTCCTATCCCAAATCATTACCTCTGGTGGTGCCGGATCAGGGATAGCTCGCCTCCTGGTTTGAATCAAGATTCGGTGCAGACTTCACAGCCCTATTCAATCTGTTAAACCACGTGCGGTAGTATGTAAGGGCGATCCTGGAGCGTAGTGTGTAGTTTTTCATAGTTCACTTCCCATGCTTTAATGACAAGGTACAAAAAACTCTACATGGTTTATGTTACGTAATTATGCTGTGTTGGCCTACATTGGGCCACATAACGTATTATACAATTTATTTAAGTATAGCTTTTATATGTCATCTTAAAAGAAGAATCAACACCTGTTATCAACCGAAATTAGATGAGTCATTTGTTCGAAATAACATTTGAAGACATACTTTCTGATCAAAACAATGAATTTTTTCAGGAGAAAAGAGAAAATTAAAAGCGCACCGCACATCACTAAAGCAAGTTGTCAAAATATTTCCAAAGTAAATAATTCGAAATTTAATATTCTTCATTCTAAGGGGAGTTATTTAACTAAATTTTTATAAATAAAAATTCCAGTGGTATTTGTATCAAACAGAAATATACAAAATAAAACAACGAAAACATTTATCTAGATAATTTATTACATAATAAAACTTTCATCATAAGTTTTTTAGCTTTATTTCAAATAACATTTTCCACTACCAAGAGATCACATTAAAGGACATTCGGTATCCTTCATAAATCTTTCACGGAAGATCTTGCCGCTGAAAATACGAAAATAATCCCCAGAAAAAACAAACATAATCCCGGGATAACAAACAGGGACAATCTATAGCAGTATCAGTGATACATACCCGAACTCTGAACGGATCAACTTTTCGAGGTCCTTAACTCCCCATTCATCTGTTCGTAGTATGTAGGTCATACTAAGAAGGGGTCTTGGAAAGTACAATCAATAATTTCTTTTTCCTTCTCACTTTCTCAGGAAGCAGTCTGATGAGTTGGGTTGTAAGAGAAATGGGTGAGCCGATAAACTTGGTTATTTATTTCGTGCAGAGCATTAAATTGGGGAGTAACTTTCTAACTTCGAAAACACTTAATCTCTGAGGAGTCGATGGAACTTTCCATTGTGCCTAATTGACTTGTTTCCTTTCAGTTGGTGAGAATGAAACAGAGGTACGAAAGTATTGAGTGGTTATAAGAAAAAGGAATACTTTAAAACGTACACTGGGTCACATGTTTTGCATTTAGCGGTCTTTAGTGGCATTTTAGAAATGAAATTTTCCTTTAGTCATCAGCTATGACACCCAACTTTTTGTAAGAAATACGTTACCAGGGAGTTATAATTTTAATGATTGAGCTTTTTGTCTTGTAAGTGCATTATATTTAACGGAGTGCTATCGAAAATAGACGTCTGTACTTATGCATTCATGTAAACTAAATTGCCGATTTCTCAAAAGTTTTTAACTCCCGAAGGTATTCAGTAACTGCTTATATATTCGAAATTTATGTGCGAAGTTGTAGTATTTAAACTTAAGAGACGTATTAATTTGTATAAAGAACATAATCAGCCTTCCATATGGCACTTTGTTGCTCTGTCTAAGCGAAATGAATTATTTTACAATTAAATATAAACAAAACTTTTTGGGAACTGAAACAAAAAACTGCAGGTGTCCAATGACGTCTACCTTTCATGTCCTGTCATCGAACCCAGATTGGGTAGTCCTAAGTTCTTTAAAGAGGATAAAAGATTACATTAAGACGCGTGAAGCTTAGGGTAGTCCTTCAATCTGTAAGGCAACCAGAAGGTAAAATCTGTACCTCAGAACCAGACTAACGTAAGTCCATTTTCGTCATTTTTCAGTAGAGGGGAAAAACGATGTATTCGACAATCGTTTTTCCCATCTACCGAAAAATGACGAAAATGGACTTACGTTAGTCTGGTTCTGAGGTACAGAAATGCACTATCTAATAAGTTGAACAATAATATTTCATTTTTATTAGAAAAAAATCCATAAAAATCAAAACATTTAGTGTAAAATTTAAAATAACTAAAATAAACAAAACCTTTGCGCTTGAAAATAAAAGCTTATAATACAACGTTAAAAAGAACAAATGCGGAAGAATACTGCAGACACGTGCTTCGGCGTTACTAGGAACGATGAAGTTCCTTTTAATGCCGCTAACCACTCTAAGTTACATTTTCAATGTAACATGAAAAGTTTTGTGATCATCATGATAAATGAGACTGCAACCGAAAAGTGTCTGATACTTTCGTTAAATTCCACCTAAAAGTCATAACATTTTTGTATTTCACATAAAAAGAAGAGTAAAAGGTTTCATTTAAGTATATTTGTTTTCTTTTCTTTTTTTTAAATATTTTTTCTTCATTATGGTAACTAAAGGGAAAAACGAATAAAACACGTGTTTTGATTTATCAATAATTACTGCATGTCATGCAAGTTTTAGGTTCCAAATCTCAAAAATCGTTAAAAAATGAGTTTTAAAACGCTAAAAATTAGTTTTCATTCAATTTAATTGGGGATATAAACATTAAACAAAGGAAAAATATTAATATGCGTATTGAAAATAAGTGATAACACGGTAAAACTACAATTTGTCTTTAATGAACTAATTTACATTTGCACAATCAATGCTTATCGACACATGTTACATTGGATACAATAAAGAAATATTTCTTTAAAGTAGAAAAAAATTTCTTATTCTTTTGCAATAATATTTGTACGAAAATCATGCGAAATGTAACGTAAAATAAATAAGCAATAAAATGCCTTATTTTTTTGTAAAATTTGGCTGTTAACATAGCAAAAAAATTGACTTCACATATTAAAAAAAAACGCTTGATATTTTGGAGGGAAAAATACAAAAAAAAATCACTCTAAATACAGTTTTCATCTGAGAAAAAGTTTCCCAAGCAGCGATAAAGCTAAAAACCACCACATTTTGCCGAAATAAGGCGGACAACTTTAGAAGCTTCAAGAAGAAAAATTATCTTTGGACAAAGAGTTGAAACAAGAAGGTGAAACAAAATCACAATGGAAGTGCAGTCAAGTTACTAGATTAATGAAGACTACCAACTAGTTGAGAAATTGTTTTTTACGAAGACACAATTAATTACTTACATGAGAAAAGTTAATTAACCGTGTTGATATTTAAGTTAAAATTTGAAAGCTTTGCTCGAAAATGTATTTTGCTTTTGTTTTTACTTAAAATTGCAAAAATTGGAATTCTAAGTTTCGAAATCTTTGTCCTCTTAATTAATACTTAATGCTTTGAGCTATAAAATTATTGTATTTTTTTATGTCATTTTTTTTTTTTTTTTGTCGTGTGCCAGCCAGGCTGGCAATTTGGGGTGCGCTGCTTCACTTTTCCAACTGTACCGGTATTTGGTGTGAAGTCCGACTTCCACAGTACACGCATGCCATAGGGACCCGTTTATAGGGTAGGCAACCTTTCACACAACACATTCACACTAGAGATGAGCCGGGCTCGGCCCGAGCCCGAAAGCCCGAGCCCGAACCCGAGCCCGAGACGGACTCGGGCCCTTTAACTTCAAGCAACTTTCGGGCTCGGGCGGGCTCGGACTCGATCTCATATTAAGATAGTCAGTTTTTATACAAATACAACGTTCACGGAATAAAATATTGGGGTACTTAAAGAGCGTGAGAACAGTTTTTCTTAATGGCAGCAATAATAATAATAATTCAAAAAGATAGCACCCACTTATAATATATTTGCGATTGCTATTGCGATATATCATATGGCAGTGCATCCTAAGTGGAAATTAAAAATATATATTGATGTTTGATACACTCGGGCTCGGGCCGGGTCGGGCTCAAAACAAGACAATATCACTCGGGCTCGGGCGGGCTCGGATTAAAAATTCTCGGGCTTGGGCGGACTCGGGCCTTCAAAAGTGAGCCCGAACTCATCTCTAATTCACACACAGAAAGGACAAGGACAGGAGAGAGAAAGTACATCCATGCCCAAGCCGGGACTCGAGCCCGGGGCCACACCATCCATGGCAGACTACTCTGACCACTAGACAAGGTGGCCGGCGTTTATGTCATTGTTATATATCATTGCCATTGTACGCTATTATTTTTAGTTAAATGCATAATATTCGAACAGTTCAAAGAAAGCAATTTTGCATTACTATCAGTTTTACATTTTTTAGATTTTTTTTAATTAAAGATCTACTTGGTTAAATATTTTTTTCTTTACATATTAAAGCAAATAGCTGAATTTACTTCAAGTAAATTACAGAATTCGTAGCAGTTCATGCGCATGAAAATTCAGAACAAATAAAGTAGGTAAAAAAATGAGCAAAGCAGGAGTACATGGCTTAAACATTCTAATAGAATTATGAAATTTTACTTCTAATATTAATTAAACTGATATCTTCCAAAAAAAAAACCAAATACGTGAAGGTATAGACAAAAAGAAAAAAATAAGTAGATAAATAGGCAAATCAATTTATATATTTTAAATATGTTTACTTTATTGTAAACCAGAGAAAAAAACATGGAATGGAATTTTACAAAATAATGCACTTTTATAATGCTGTGGATTTCTTTTTCTCAATACCCCAGCTAATGGTATTTTTTTTTAAATAACCTAAATAAAACATAGTTCCGAAGCGCATAGAGTTTTAGAGAAAATGCATTTTGCATACACTAATACTGTCTGATCTTCTTAGGTAAAACCTTCCGCGCATTTACGCATGCGTTAGGTCTTCTCTGATCTTACCAAAATAGGGGTGATAGCTAAGACAACAACAAGCGGAAGAATAATCAAAAGCATTTTGAACCGTATCAAACAATGCGGAACAATGCTAATTTCAAATACATAGTTTAGTTGAATGAACCCATGTACCCTTTTTTAAGTGGAACTGTTCGCGAGTGTTAGGCGCAGTTTTCATGGAGGAGTAGTTTGCTTGTTTGTTTTCAAATGGGGGCTGCGTTTAGCTTCTTACAATTTGCAGACCTAATGCATTCCCCGAGACCGGAAACCCCCAGACGTGGCACCTCCATCGGCGGAATGCCATTGCCACAAAATTTTGAAGCCCAGTTTCCCCACTAGGTGGAGCATGGGGAAACTGTACTGAGAAATCAATTTTGCCGAGCGATACTTTTAGCCAAACAAATACTCTAGGGATCTTTTACATGCCGTATAATCATACGACATGGACATTGTCGATTTTCTGCATCATGAAAATCCACCAACTGGAGTCGGATTCGATCCCGCACCTTTGGGCTTGAGAGACTAGCGTCTTAACCACTACTCTGTCGGCACATACATTAATAGTAGCACATTTCAGTAAAAAGCAAGTTCAATTGTATGTATTAAAGTTACAAAGACGTTTAGGAAGAATCAATATGAAGAAAGAACTAGCTGTCGTGGCCGTCACGAAACTTTCTTCTATATCTATCTTATGAATTCCAGTTACAAAATAAAATACGTACTCGCCCGAATAATTGGAAACAGCTCCAATTTCCCAATTATCGTAATAACCCTGCAAATGCAGAATCAATGAGCGAAATTGGAAATCATTGCAAAAGCATTGTTTACATTAATTGCAAACATTTTATTTGTTAGTAAAAAGAAATTGGCAACAGTTAAAAATTTCAAATCATTGAAAGTTTTCAGCTGTTTTGATAATTAAATAGCGTGAAAGCGATTTTTTAATGAATTGATTTTTCGCATTGTTGACTAAGCGCAAAAATCACCCCACCCTCCCCCTGGAGCGATTGGCGCCAAAATTTAATCGATGCTTGCTTCCTTATTGGGTTAGTGTTATTCCAAATTTCATTCAAATCTCAGCAATATTTCTCGAGATACAGTAGGTGCAATGACAAAATAAGCACTTTTGATTGCTCCACCCCCCTTTGAGATATTGACACACAAATTGAATCAACAATTGTACTCAATAGGGTCTACCTATGGACCAATTTTCGTTTGATTCCGCCTGTTACTTCCTGAGATATAGCAATCACCCCCGCGCAGAGCACGTGCGATTTCTCCACCCCCCTTCAAGATACTGACACACAAATTGAGTCAGCACCTGTACTCTATAGGGTCTACCTATGGACCAATTTTCGTTTGATTCCGCTTGTTACTTCCTGAGATATAGCAATCACCCCCGCGCAGAACACGTGCGATTGCTCCACCCCCCTTCAAGATATTGACACACAAATTGAATCAGCACCTGTACTCGGTAGGGTCTACCTATGAACCAATTTTCGTTTGATTCCGCCGGTTACTTCCTGAGATATAGCAATCACCCACGCGCAGAACACGTGCGATTCCTCCACCCCCCTTGGAGGAATTCGCTAAACAAAGTCAGGTGCACCAGTTCACATGGTGGTACATATGTGAAAAAATTTTTGTTCGATTTCATGCAGTAGTTTTTGCTCTAGCGTGGCCACAAAAACTGGTCACACACATACAGACTCACACACAGACAGACACACAGACAGACACACACACAGACAGACATTTTCCAAAAATGGTCGAAATGGACTCAGCGCACCTCAAAACGTGCAAATCCGTCAAAATTCGACATTCGAAAATTTTCACGAAACCAATACTTTCTTCTATATAATAGATATAGAAGAAAGTAAAAAACAAAGATCAACTGCAGTACTTTCTTAAACTCTAATGTTTACTAACAATTTCAAGGTGCCCTCATTTATAGGTGGACATTTTTTTTCCTTAGAAATAACTCCTTTCTATGATAACATTCTCAGGAAAGTCCATCAAACAGAGTTCATTTTATTTTAGAGACTACAGAAAACTCCAATAAAGATTCAGTACGCGATTAGAAAATGTTATTAAGTAAACAAAATTTTGCAAAATGTACGTTCTGCTTGCACATGGATTGAATTTCTAATCATAATGAATTCAGAAGCAAAATATTACGAATAAAAAAATATTTTCTTGGAAGCAAAAAGGTTTATAATGTTTGTCGAACGTGGCTGGGAATACAAAGTGCGGGTGAAATTCTCAGATAGAAATAATACTGTCGTTATTTCTAGCACTATTAAGATCAGCAAGAGTACTTCAGAGTTTGAGCGGAAGAAGTTATGCTTTATGTTACTTTCTTAAACAAGCAAACTTGCTTGTGCTTTGAATAATTTTTCATACAAAGAGGTTGGGCACAAAAAGAACAGCTATGAGTGTAAATGCAATTTTTCCATTAAAAAAAATCCAATATGAAAGTAGTTGGAATGCAAACATAAAAAAATTTGCAGTTGTAATTTGGAATAAAAATATCAATGCTGCGTTTTCCCAAACGAAAAAGTTACAATATTTTTTTTACTTCATGTTTAGGTTTTTTTTAACATTGTCGGGTCCCATCATACAAAATTCTGAAGAACACCTAACTGAGAACTAAAATTACTGCATGAAATTTAAATAGCTATTACAAAACAACAAAAATTGTCATGTTTATGGATAATAGCCTAAATCATGTTTGGTCATTGATGTAGAAATTTTTACAGTGGATATTTTTGTGTGCCTCCCTTCCTTTATCAGAACGATGATAGAAATTATGAACATCTAGACATAAAGTATGCGCACGTCTGTCTGTCAGTCTGTAACAGTATGTCCTCCACGCTGCCTGTCTGTACAGGGACCTTTGTCAAGTAGGCTTTCATTAATTTAACTATAGTACAACCAGGGGTCCAAAACCCCAGTAGTTGGTTTTTGACACATATTTTAATCCTTAATTTGGTATTTTATATACATATAAAAGTGGCTACTGGGTATGATCATCCCCCCCCCCCCCCGAGAAAGTTATTTCTGGATACACTGCTATCCTCCACCATCATCGTATCCCTACTAAAGCTTTTGCGGTGGATCAGGGGATGATGTTTCTATCAAACTTCAACCCTAGGATTATTCGAGTTCAGGGGGCAGAAGCTACGTCCTCTGTCACCAAGGTCAAAGGCTAAGCAGCTTCTTTGAAGGTATGCGCTCGAAATTATGAAGATTTTAAATAACGCAGTGCTAGCGGCTTCTGTTCTAGTAAAAAAAAATGAGTTTCGAAGGGCAACACCCACTGTTTCCCAGAGAAAGTGCGTATTAAAAAACCACAAATGGTATTTGAACGACATGCCTGTGAAAAAATTGTCCGCGAAGATCATTATAAAAGTAGAGCATTATGAAGAACTAATGGACAACACAGCAGCTTTGACAAAACGAAATCTAGTGGGGGTGGATATCTCTACCAACGTGAATTGAGAATCCAGTGTATCTGCTGAAGGTGGCGTACGGGTAGGTACCGAGCAAAGCGAACAAGGGTCCCCTAATAATAGCTCAAAATTTGTTGAAAAATAAGCAATGACCAGCTTTATGAGCCAAAAGAGACACTAGAGAAATAAAAATTGTTCCGTTGTCTTAGGAAAATCCTAGATAGTTTCACATGATTTCAAAAACTTGGTAATGACAAACTACCACTTCGATAGACGTCAGCATGCCAATACTTTAAAAAGAAAAACAAAGTACACAGAGCTATAACTGGAAAATATTGTGAATACAATTATTTATTTATCGTTTTTTTATTTATTTTTTTAATGCCTTTATATTTAAAACTGCGTAATAAATCCAATTCAAAAGGTAAGCAAATGTGAAAGTATCAAAACATAATTTATCACAGTACGCTAACAGTACAGTATTACAAAAAAACGTAGTACATTTGAGCACAATTTTACAGATGAAACTTTAAAGAAAATACAGTTAACTATTTATTTTTAAAGTATTCTTTTGGATTCAAAGCTGTGTCAACTGTTTTAGTTACGAAAGTATTCGAGAAAATACTGCTTTCCAACAAACAAATTCGGAATATGCTTAGAGTTTCAGCATTTAAATTTCATTTTCATGTTTAGTTGAGATAAAAACTGACGTTAGGTTTTATATTTCGCTTTTATTGAAAACTTTTTCTTTGCCATACATGTCTAAAACGAAGAAACACGTCTTCACTCAAGAGGAAATACGATAATAATGCGCGTGATAAACTGACGTAAATTTCCATTACTTATGACAGGTGACAAAAGAATAGAGAGCTTTTACATCATAGACTGATGCTAAGGTTTTAGTATGAGAGTTCCTTCATACATTATTTTCTTTTTTTTTTGAACTAAAGTTCGGTACATTGCGGTACTGCATGAATGCATAAAATTTAACGCAACGAAAAAGTCTAAGTAAAATGAAGTATACACAAATTTTTCTATTTTACACTATTATACTAGTTATAGGGTTAAATCGTGCAAAAAAAAAGCAGAAATTTAAAAGGTCAATTTTGACTATACTTTATTTATGTAGTCTGTCTGCGTTTAAGTATCCTAAGAAGACACCTGCTTGTATTCAACAACTTGATAACTTTAAAGCTTAGTAGGAAGCTGAAACTTACGAATTATGGCTTGATTAAGATTTATTCTTTTTTCTTTAAATTTTATTTACTGACACATTTACACAAGTTATTTAGTTATAAAATATTCTTTATTGAAATCATGAAAAAGCTTTTTTTTTTTTAAATATTTTTAGTGCACTTATCTGTACTTGAGTTTACCAAAGAAACTAAATATAACACGTATAAAATTTATGGTTTTTATATTTAAGACTATAATCTGTCTTACATTCAGATTTTTGCATAGATTTACGAAACAATTTTTAAAAAATCATAGCTGAAATATTACGCATTTTGAATTCCCAAAAAACATTTTTTCGTTCTACCCTACTGTGCAACAAAATAACAAAAGAATTATTTGTTACGCCTTTTTCTCTCCATTTTTTAAAAATATTTTAAATTTTAAGCAATAAATTTAAAAAAATAATTTCTACTTCTATTTCATTGGAAGATTTTTCAAATTTTATGAGAACAAAGACTAGCTGCCAAGGCAGCTAGATTAGCTTCTTACGGCATGTTGATGCATAACGTCCCCCCTCTCTAACTTTTTCCTCATTCTGATGTTATATTATTTGACATAATTTAATGTTCATTAGATTTCAAGACATAGCACGCACGTGGCCCGGCGTCGCACGGGTACTTCGCGCCCTGAAAGTAGTGAGGAAAATTTTAAGAAACTACTCCCCGCCAAGGCGGCTCGCTAAGAGGCGCCTTCGCGCCTTTTCTTTTTTCCTGCATCAAAAAAATCATTCGAATTATCGAGATGCAGGCCCGTCATTTAGGGGGGGCTGGGGGGGTCATTTGCCCCCCCCCTGACTTTGTGAAATCAAT
Organism: Uloborus plumipes; assembly: GCA_038373865.1. Classification (NCBI taxonomy): domain Eukaryota; kingdom Metazoa; phylum Arthropoda; class Arachnida; order Araneae; family Uloboridae; genus Uloborus; species Uloborus plumipes. The sequence continues at coordinate 4,137 of JAXGGA010014166.1, read as the reverse complement.
GCATTTACATATAAGTGGGCGTGGTTTTTGTTGTTTTCTGGTGAAATTGTATTGTGTTTTTACCCTTTGCCCCTTGGAAAAACTTCAAATGACGTCCCTGTTGAGATGTTACATGGGCACTTCGCGCCTTCAAGATGGTGAGGAAAGTTTCAGTTAGTTCAGCTCGCTCAAAGGAAAGAAGCAGACATAGAAACTCAGTTTTTAATATTAGTAGATGGCTTTTCAACTCATTTATACACTGGCGGAAAAAAAAATCCCAACACCAAGAAAAATTTACTGTAGAGTAATGAAATTTGGGTAGTGCAATTGTCTAGTTGACATGTTTAATTGATTAAATATACAAGATCACTGACTAATTTAAGCTCAAGAAAATGCTGTGCAAATGTGAAATTATGTTAATTTAATAGAGGGTGTAACCTCCAGAATTTTGAAGGCAAGCCTGAGAGCGTGCATGCATTATATCATACAATTGCCGAATGTCACTTTGTGGTATGGAGTGCCATGCTTTTTGCACTTGTTGTGTCAATATTAGGATCGTCATTGCTGACTGCGGATGATGCTCGAGGTGCCGTCCAATGATATCCCATACATTATCAATTGGAGACAGACCTGGTGATTTTTCAGGTCATGGTAACATGTCAGCACTCAGTAGAGCACATTGCGTTGCAGCAGCGATGTGAGGGCGAGCGTTATCCTGTTGGAAAACTCCCCCTTGAATGCTACTCATGAAGGGCTGTACTACTGATTAAATTACCAGACTGACGACAGATTTTCAGTCAGTGAGTTTGGGATAACCACAAGAGTGCCCCCGTTGTTGTTGGAAATTGCTCCAGAGACTAGGACTCCAGTTGTGGGTCCCGTGTGTTTAGGCCGTAGACCGCTTGGATGCATGCGGTCCCCTGGACTCCTTCTGACCAATACACAGCCACCACCGGCATTAAGGCAGAATCTGTTTTCATCAAAAATTATAACAGATCTCCACTCCGACCTCCAGTGAGCTCTGTCTTGGCACCACTTTCGTCGAAAACGACAATGGTTTGCAGTCAATAGAACATCGGCTACAGGCTGCCTGTCTCGGAGCTGTTCTTGAAGTAAACAGTTTCTTACCGTTCCTTATGTCACGACGGTACCAACTGCAGCTCGAATGTCAGCCGCAGATGCAGTACGATGCGCCACAGTCGTACGCAAGATTCGGCGATCTTCCTTCTCAGTCGTGCCACGTGGCAGCTCGGAACTCGATCTTCTTGAGGTAGTATCATCCCTTGACCATAGCTTCTAATAAGCATGCATAGTGGAAACATTCCACCCCAGGTCATTCTGCAATATCGCGAAATGAAAATCCACCTTCTCGTAGCCAAATTGTACGACCTCGTTTAAACTCGGTGAGCTGTTGATAATGGCTTTTTCGTCTTCTTAGAGGCATTCCTGACTAACATGAACGTAATTCGTCAAATTTCACGGGAAAATAATACTCACGAGCTTCACAACACGCTTTTAAAACAAGCCTTATTTGCATGTTCTGAGTGACGCCAGCTGCGCCACACTTATGCGCAGAGCTCGAAATTTCAATCGATGTCATCTTTCAGTTGTATAAACACGCCTACCAAATTTCGTTTATCTAGCTTAAGTCTTTCTTGGTGTTGGGATTTTTTTTCCGCCAGTGTATTTCAGCAAACTACAAGCAGCTAGCAATAAAAGTACTACGTACTTGGCCCGCTAATGAGTTTCATGTTTGATTTAGTTAAGCCTTCATTTAAATTGCTCATTATCATTATTATTAGTTTCATAGCAACCACGTTTTGTAACAATGGATTTTATATTTAATCATTTATTAGGCCTAATTGTTTTAAATTTGACTGCTTATTAATTGATATCTTCGTTAATTAAAATCGTATAATTATTTCAATTAAAAATAATGAAGCCTGAAAAATTACCTATCTATCGGTACCTGTTCGGCTTTCAGTTCATTGGCGTTCAGGAGAAAGAAGAATGACATAAATAGATAGTTAGAAAGAAAGAAAGATAGTTAGAAAGATACTCAGTTTTTAATACAAGTAGATAGATGAGGAAAGCAAAGATAAACGAAATGGATACAAACAAAAAATACATTTAAAATATTTTATTTCGTAATTTCAATATAAAAGTTCTCTTAGTACTTCTTATAACGTTACAAAACAAAGCTTAGCAAGCTTAAAGCAGATATAGTTCAAACTAGCAAATATTCATATTTTCTCGTTAGAACTAGAAAAATGAACCAATTAACTCATTCAATGACCGTTTGGAAAAAATACTTGCAAAATAATTCTAACTTGAATTAGTGAAATTAAACAGGAATGACCTGATAATCGTATCGTATGAAAATTAAAAATAACTACTCTAATAGAATTATTTGGATAACGAAAATTATAATAATTACTTTCACATTTTCCCGAAAGCCTTGCGTTTAAAACACATCATTACTTCATAGAATGAAAAAACTTTTTCCATTGCTTTGAAGAAATGTTTTGTCTCATTGCCAAAGCACTCTATTTGCTTTATTAAAATGCAGGAGATGAGATATTTTTTAATTTTCAAAACTGTTATCATATTGTTTTCCCTACTATTTCCTTTTGCGTTTATCTTTATATTTCATTTATTAACGCAGAAAGAACAGAGTGCAGTTTATTTCGATTTCATATGTTTTTTTAACGTTAGAATCAAATTCGATTAGTATCAAACAAATTTATGTGGAATTTTCATTTTCGGTACTTTCAAATGAAATATTTTCTTTACGCTTCGGATAATTAGTTTTTGATATTAAAACAAGCCACTGCTTTGATTTTGTGCTGTAAAAAAATGTGCAGTAAGTTTTCACATTGTTTTTTATTTATTTATTTATTTAATTAATTTTGTGGGTGTGTGTGCTTGTGTGAAAATTGAACTAACAGGATTTTTTCTTCTTTTTTTTATAAAATACTTTATCAAATATCTTAATCATTATTAATAAAATGTTAGACCATAAAGTGAAAATAAAATGAAAAGTAATTGCAGTCTATAACTATATTTTTTACGTTTTCCTCATTTTCTGCTAATATAATATTGTAGCAAATACAAATTATCTACGAAAAGGAACTACATTACAAAAAAAAAGATCGTACCTATAGTTAACTGTGCAATGTTTAACTATATAATTTTTATTTCGAAGCAATGCATTAATACTAACTTTTTGTTACTTGCTTATGAGAAACATAATTACTTATTAACTACAAAAAAAGAACAGAATTACCTTTAACATACATAGTTATTGCCCCGATAATTTAAATGAATGCTTTTTGTGGAACAATAGTTTGTACAATAAATATAAATTCTTACTAAATGACATTGAATAGCACGTAATTTTTCATGCAATTAAAGCATGTCTCAACCATATTTTTCAAGATAATGTATCTTGACACTGACTCAACCATTTGCTGTAGTTATTTCCCACTTAAATTATAATATTACACATTATAATTAGCTAAATGGATGTCCTACAGAAACTACGAAGGGCGATCAAATGTAAACCAGATTTTGACTCCAAATCTGCCATTAGCAATAAATCTGCAGCGAGTATGTTGATGGGATGTCTGACGGTAGGTTTTTGTGCTCGTAGGCACGTTGGAGATGTGGGACTGTTTCAATACGTCATGAATAAGGACTTTAGCCTAAAGTTAAGGAGCGTACACGTCTGTTACAAAATGCATCACTACTGAATTTCTCGCAAAAGATGGTACTAAACTTTTTGAAAATTTAAGACAGTATCACACACAGACTCACAGTTTGTGGAGGAAGCACTTTTGCACACTCGAGTGTATGAGTGAGCTAAGAAAATCGTGGCATTAAAAGAAGATGTAGAAAGTCAACCTGAGAAAAAGAGAACCAGGACAGCATAATTGCAGACAACATCGCAGTTATTTATGACTTTATTGAAGAAGAACAGGCTGCTACTGTCGCCTTTTCGATAAATTAAATGTTGCGTATCGCAATAAGAGAAACTGGCAAGTGATACGCAACACGGCAAAAATAGAGAAATATCATTGGACACCTTTAAAGACCCCCTTCGTACGGTCCAGATCTGTCACCCTGTGACTATCATTTGCTTAGACTACTTAACTAGAC
>JAXGGA010014165.1:0-32914 GCA_038373865.1 Uloborus plumipes | reverse complement strand
GTTATTTTTTATGAAGCATTTTTATTTTGAGTAAAATTGGAACCATTTGCATGCTTAACACACACACACACACACATATATATATATATATATATATATATATATATATATATATATATATATATATATATATATATATATATATATATATATATATATATTATATATATATATATATATATATATATATATATATATATATATATATATATATAGGAGCATTCAATTATCAACATAAAACTTGAATAATGTATCTATTTTCGTTCAGTTATATTTATATTTGCACAGTTGGCATAAAATATGAGCAATCATTATTAAGACGATGAAAATTTATAAATTACATGATACTTTCTGAATTAGCATAAAAGTGCAGATTATTGAAAGTGCTATATTTTTACCATTAGGAATGTTTCAAGATAACTGCTTGGAATTACTGTGAATGTTCATTTTTTAAAAACTTGTTCAGCACCAAATTCAACTTAAAAGTTACTGGATATTACTTAGGTACTGTTTGTTTGCATATTGTGCGCCTGGCAGCCACGGATGCTTTCATTTGAAATAGGGGAGATAAGTTTAGGATGCGCAGTTCCCGATGCCTTCAGTTTTTGCTCGCTTGCTACTTCTTCGTTGCATTTCCCCCTATTTCAAGACAGTCTGAAGAGACTTGGCGCGTTCGCAGATTCAACGGAGGTTTCGCGATAAAATCTTAGACAGTACCGTAAAATGGGGTTAATCGAAACACTTTTCAGCTTTGATTGTAAAAAAAGCAGTTAAAAGATTTTTTTTTAATTTTATTTTTTGGGTAAAAACTTCGGTCTTGCTTTACTTTTGATATTCCAAGCGAAGACAAAGCATTTTGAACATTTATTATGAAAATATATAGGAAATTATGGGTGTTCCGAATCACCCCGCTGATAGGGGTCAATCGGAACACATGCTAAAATTTTCATTTTTTTCAATTTAACCTGTAATAGGTCTCAGAAACATGAGTACTATTGATGGGGGAGAATAAGAACAGATAATTACTGTCAAATAAATGCATAATTTCAATACCAGTAAACGTGTATAATTTGTCAAAATTTAAAATAATTTTGAACTTATGAAAAATGAAAAGTAATGTTAAGAAATGCTTTTGAATTGAAATACAAAGATTTAACATGAATGGAAGTCACTCATGTCGTCCACAAATATGTACCTGTCCTTAAAACTAGCAATTGTAACTTGGCTTAAGTTTTTTCATAACATCTCCTGGGATAAACTCTGCCTTTTCTTTAGTTTCTTAAACTCTCTGGGTTTCGGGGATTGTCAGAAAGATTTTTCACTTTTTCATCACTGTCTGTGTGCTGGACTTTTACTGCATAAAGTCTATGTGACTTTCCCCCTCGTATTTTAAGTAAAAAAAAGTCTCCTGGAGAAAAAATCTTTTGAAATCTGCAACTGTTTGTCATTCTAAGATCTAGTTGCTCACGAGAAGGGATAAACAGTAATAAATCCTTGTCCTTGTCTTGATTAGAAGAATTGGGGTTAGAATCTTGATTTTTGAAACAGTTTCCTTCAAATAAGTTTGAATTGGAACAACAGAACTAAGTGTTCCGATTCACCCCTCAAATTTTTTTTCCATGGCATTTTTCAGAATTCTTCATTTTTATGACACAATTTATAAAAAATGTAAATTCTAATGCGGTATTCTGTTGTTCAGATACATGTATAATTGAAACATACCACTCTTAGTTTTTAAATATAAGAAGGTTTGTTCTTGCATATGAAGTTTTGCAGTCTATGGAAATGTGATGTTTTCTAGCATTCCACGTGCAGCCCTCCTTAGAAGCCAATAGCGTTGCCAGATTGACAAAAGTTATTTTTTCCTACTTCCTATGATCTTACCTTACAGAAAAAAAATTCATGGCGAAATATACCCAATAGTTTATTTATAAAGAATTTCTTTGTACGGTCGGGAAGTTTTGTTCCGATTGACCCCGCTGTTCCTATACACCCCATTTTACGGTATAGTTATATAAACTGTGTTAAGGGGTCTAGGTTGTCTTAAAATGTTAACTCGTCACAGCAAATACTCATTATATAATATAATGTAACTACGTTTTTATATAAGCTGTGACTAAATTTTTAGTTTTAAATGAAAGCTGGGAACCTCAGAAGTAATACGATGTATTCAATTAAATAGTACAATTCTGTGACAGGCAAAAATAATAGTAAAACTATTTTTTTAAATTGTTTTTTACTTTCCTTAAGATTTCAACTTCAATCAAAATTTCGAAAAAATCTTAATATTTTTAATTGAAATTCGCACAAAATGAAAAACAGACTTCTGAGAAAAGTGGTCTAAAGAGCTGCTGTTAGCATAAACTCATTAGGGACAGTTTACGTTTTTATTATGATAACACATTATAAATTAAATGGAAAAAAATAAGGTATAAGTTGTTTAGAATAAAACTATGCACAACATATATTTTCCCCGGAAAATCGAAAATTTTGTATTTTAAGACAGCTTAGACCCTTAACACCGTGAAAGTATTGATTGACACACGGTTCTTAAGTAGGGATGCACCGATAAGCAAATTGGCCGATTACCGATTACCGATTAATCGGTTGTTGATAATCGGCCGATTAATGATAAGAATGATTGTTTTTCGACCACCAATGTTACCATCAGTGTTTTTTCTCTCTTATGCAATTCCAAGTTTAGAAATAGTAAGTAATTTATTTCTGAGAGAAGATTTTTTTTTCCATTTTCCTAGTTTTCACAAACTAATTTCAACATTTTATCAAATTTCTTAGAACCAATTTTCATATTAGTGTCAATAATATTACTAACACATTGTTAGTTAAGTTAATTGGACATGAAAATTGGGGCATAAAGAAAGGGGGGAGGGGAAGTCTGTGGTGAGCACTCCAATTTAGGAGTATTTTTAATTCATATTTTATAATAATTAGCAGCAATTTAATTCAATACTTTTATTCTTTGAAAATTAGAGGTTATATAAAAGCACTGCTAAGTAGAAAACTATAGCCACATGAAAAATGTTGCCACATTGGCTACGCTAGGAAAGTAGAAAACTGTCATTCGCAATGGACTCAAGTCTCCTTTAAAGTTAATACCATTAAAATCTGTCCACATCTGTCTGTCTGTCTGAAGCTTGAACTAAAAAATCACTGAGAGTAGAAAATCGCATTTGAAATTTTCCAAGGAAAACAATAAGACCAACCGCGTAATTGTACAACTTTAATCAGCTGAGATATTAATTAAAACGTTAATTAAATGTTTTGCACTCTTTAAAATTCGAAGACATTTATTTCTTTCCGTTGCTATTTTGAATACGTGTTACAATAAAGTTCAAACAATTGTTTTTATTCTAATTAATGACTTTTCTTTTCTGTTGCCATTTTGAAGATGTGTTTCAAATAAATTCTAATTGATGTTTTTAGCAGGAACTTTTTTTTTTGTCTGCGATCCAAATATTGAAGCAACTTTTTCGTTGAGAATTTTGCAATTAATTTGCAGGAAGAAAGCGGTTTGGCAATAATTGTTTTTGGTAAGGAATTGTATTTGTCATTTAGGGAGAGTGTTAAGTATGCGTTACTTGACATCGTTTTTATTCCTGATGGAACATGTGCAAATAATTCGATTGACTTTTTGACGCATGAATGCTTTTTAGCGAGCCGTTTTAGTTCGCCGCGGCGAGTAATTTGTTGAAACTCTCCACGCTACTTTAAAGGCGCGAAGCGCCCGTGCAACGTCGGTCTACGCAGCTGGTTGTTTAAATGAAATTTTGATAAGAGGCAATACAAAGTAAAGTGAACATAAAGTCTGAGTTTCTGAAGATGAACACCTATTTTTTACTACGTAAATGAGCTTTTACAGCTAAAAGCAACCTAGGTGGTACCTAGTTCTTGCATTTTCATTTCCCTTCCGAACAGTAGGCCAAAAGATATTAACGAAAAGCAATTTGTAAAATGCAAGGACTGCCACAACACATAAAATGCCATTTTCAATGTTAAAGTTTGCCAATCACTACAAAAGAACCTAAAGAAATTTAATTTTATTTTCGAATAAATTAACTGAAACGTCTCATCATAACAATGCAGTTATAAGCAATTAAACAAAAGTTATTCATTTTCAAAAATAAGAAAAATCAGTCCTTTATTTCTTTAGTGAAGAATTCAAAAAATGAGAGTATTCTTACCTGTGGTAGATAAATTTCATGAAGGGTGATCGGAAAATTTTGCCAAGCTTCGACCTCGGAAAGATCAGGTAGTAGATGGCAATCAGAGGTATACAAGTAATGAGACTGACACAGAGTATGATTTTCACAACGGCATTCCGCCTCCTCCAGATTGGCAGCCCTTCGTACCAAATGGACGTCAGCAGTTGCTGACAGTTGGGGTGTGCCACGAACTGGGGAAAAGACCAAAACCAGAGCCCAATTTCATTTTTCAAGGTCTGCGACTCATTTTATATCAACAAACATTGCAAATCATGAATTCGCCTGAATAAATTGAAGGAACTCAGTACACTGTAAAAAATTGCTAATTTTACAGTAAGAAACTGTAAAATTGCTAATTTTACACTAATAGACTGTAAAGTTGCTGCTTTACAATAATATACTATAAAATGGCTAATTGTACAGTTTATTACTGTGCATTTTACAGTTTTAAACTGGAACCTCTGCTGCCAGTAATATACTGTTATTTTTACAGTATAATACAGCTAATTTTGGGGTAATGAGCTATAAAATAGCTGCTTTACAGTAAAAAACTGCAGAATTGCTAAATTTAGTTTAACTCTGTGCATTTTACAGTTTCAAAATGGAACCTCTGCTGCCAGTATAATACTGTAAAAACAGCACTTTATTTTTTTCAGTGTACATATTGAATAGCTTTTATTTCTGTTCAAAGTAATAAAAAGGATCACGAGATTTCCTTGAAAGTGTTGACTAATCTTTATTGCTAAATTTCAAGACTTGGCTTTAAATTCTTATATTAGATGATCGGAAATACAAATACTTATAACAAGCTCAGCAAGAAGAAGTTCAGGCAGCGTTATGCTTAGTGAGACTTCAACTCCTAGTTTACAGTTTTGAGAAAGTGCTTGGTTGCTGTATGTTAAAAGAGGCATATGAACAAGAGCTAATATACAATTCGTTAAAAGCAACAACGAGAAAACGTTTAGGAAATATTTTACTAAGTGTTAAGCTTGCGTTTGAATTCAGCAATTGACGCAAATAAAAAAAATATATATATATGAAAATAAAATACAGAAATGAAGGAATAAAATGAGGATTAAAAAAAAATACAAATAAATAAATATAAACCTAAATTTACTATTAAATCCCAAAACGGTGTGCAACGTGTTGATCAGTAATTGAAGAACTTAAAGCTTGATTAACATGTGCACAGCTGATTTGGATAAAATGTCATACGTAATCACTTGATTATTTTTATTTCAGGAGCTCCTCCACTTTTATGTGTGAATTTCTGAGCATGTTATTCCAACCATTATTAACCAATTGTAATTAGGTAGATTCCATTTTCTCTACTCTTTAATATCAACAAAATCGATTTTTCTGTTAAAAAATCATCATTCTTTATAAACAACAGCACTTAAGTTGTTAGGGACTGGAAACTAATGGGGCATCTTTTAAAGATATTTAAAAAGTAGCTAGTAAGCCATTATCGCTAATCACTTTTCATTACGCAACTTCTTGCCTTGGATTAAATTTCAAAGTATCGATTTCGCTCAATTTTGTTTTAATTGTACGTGAGCCTAAACGAAAACTAAACGATTTCTTTTCGAAAGTATAAATTTTAATTGTAGCATTCTTTTTCACTTTTGTTGCGCTTAACCCCATTACTTAAATGCAGCTTGGATTACAATTAAGGGCAAATTTTTTTTTAAATAAATCTAATACGGCTAGCAATGTTAGAAAATTTTGAGAGCCAGTTATTGAGATACTAATGATTTGGAGTAAAAACATTTTCAGGGAGAAGTCTTCGTTAAAAATTACTTTGGAAACTAAGCTTCTTCGCAATTTATCTGTCGATAAAAGCGATTATTAGAACAAGCGCAAAATTGTGTAGCACAGAACAAGGTATCCCCTCGTCTCTTAAAAATGGAGAGAGTCATCTTAAAGGGGCTATTATGGTGGAGGCAAAAATCAAAAAAATAGAGTTTAAATTAAGCATGGGTTAGATTTCCTTTTGAGTTCAGATAAGTGCGCAAACATACACTGAAATTATATCGGCAGCTAAGAGAGCATTTATCAAGTCTTCACTAACATAAACAGCTGTCGCGGTGAGAAAGATAGAGTAAAGGCCCGGTTTCCTAGGAGTGAAATCGTCGATCTCTGGCGAGGCGACAAACGCCGCCGCCTTCTGCGCATGCGCCTGAGCCGCAGAGTGACGTCGCTTCATGCCACGCTCCAATCAAACTGGTTCTGATTCCAGCGTGCGTCGCGCCCGGCGTCAGCGACGATTCTAGGAAACCGGGCCTTAAGTCATTTTCGGTGCCGCTGATTGGAACAGTAGCCAGCATTTTCTGATTTCTTTTTTCTTTTTTTGAATTCGCAACAATTCCCTCCTCCATTTTCCTTAGTCAACCCATGATAAATGTAGAATGAAAGTTATGTAACTAAATCATTTTAAGTTGCTTCAAAGTAAATTATAAACAAGTTTTGATAAAAGTTAATGAATGTTAAAAAGTACCCATGTTTGAATGTTTATACTTCTATTAAAACTAATATTGACACAGTTTGGATTTGTTGCAGATGTTTACACAATTACTCGAAACTAATTGAGGCTCACTTACGCCACTCTCATTCTAAGCGCCAAATACGAAAATAGTCAATTTTTGCACCCTATGGGGGACGTAAGCCCCCCCCTTAAGAGTTTTGCCATAAATCTGTGAAGCGGAATATTTAGAGCCTCCATTAATACAATATGTTTAAATAAGTATTCATTAAAAAAAAAAGAAAGAACATAACACATACAGAGCCACCTACTTTTAGATTGTGATCAGTGCTTTTCTAAAATACCATCTCAAGCTTTCAGAAACACTTAGAAAAGTCCAAAGTCAATAACAGCTTAATCATATTCCCTAAATACAATTTTTTTTTTTTTGCAAAATAGAACCTTTTAATAGAAGATTCTGCTAAACGTCAGTGGATTATATCTTGAACGTCAGAACTAATGCTGCGACATCGATGTCGATGTTTTGGAAACATCGATGTTTTAACAGAAACATCGATGGTTTTACCATCGATGTTTTTATTAAAACCACAACGGAGAAAGTTCTATAATTACCGTCGAAGTCTTACGGTCGGTATGTTTTTGGAGACAAAGGAAAAAGCGCGATATATCCTATTGAGAGATACAACGAGGCGGGATGTAACGAGAGGAAGTTACTTCAAACACTCCAGGGTCCCCCGTATACCTACCACAACTCGTGGTTTAACCGGGATAGGGCCCTGAAGAGCGCTTTATTCTTTTTTTTTTTTTTGAACTAGACCAAGGGTCGAGCAAACCCTTGGTCCAGCACCCCCAGAGGTATCATTTCACTTGGAGGACTTTGTGACCACGACATTTTTAACGTCCCCTAGCCACCATTAATAAAGACGGTGGATCTTTGATCTGCTGGGCTCGAACCCGGGTCCCTCCGGTCACGAGTCCGACGCCTTACCGATCGGGTTACCACGGCCCTGACGGGTAGTTACTGTACACTCTAATTTGTACGTAATATGTGTACAAAAAGATTGATGTTTTGAAACATCGATCTTTGGGCGAAACAAACTTTTTGGTCGATGTATCAACACCATCGATGTCTTTAATTTTCAACATCGATGTTTCCAAATATCGATGTTTTGTTATCGATGTCGCAGCTCGCAGCCCTAGTCAGAACATTAATTATTTTGTTATGGCACATTGTAATGCAATAAACACGTGGTTATTTAACGAATAAGGTAACCCGGGCAAGATGCATATTTATCGTATGTAATTTTTTAGGCAAAAGATTGTAGCCCTATTCATGAATTGGTAAGAAAACAAGTGACCGCACTAATTAAAATGTTAGGAGAGAGATTCATCCATTGATAATCCCGTATTTATTGTTTGAAGACTCTGCGAATCTATTTTTTGTTCATGATATAATAAGATCTCACCAGTTCAAAGTAAGCCGCGTTTATTTTCATTTATTTTTTTAAGTAACGTTTACGATAGCTTATTTATACAGTGCACCGCATAGCTGATTGAATTTTAATCAAATTGAGTAAAATGACAGTTCGTAAAACTGTCACATGGGATAAGATAATGTATTCTGTTACACAAAAAAATATATTACTATGGGTCCTTCCATGCTGACTATCGTCACATTTTCAGTTGATTTCCGAAATCATTTTATTTGATGAAGCAAAAATGTTGTGTGAGTTACAGTACCGATTTGATGAAAAATACCTATCTGCAGTTATTTTGTTTCAAGTTCTTGGTCTCAATGACACGTATGATTCCATCTACATCTTAAATTTATGAATTCAAGTATAAATTATTTTTTATGCTTAAGCTTTCATATAAAAAAATTCCGAAAATCAGTCGAAAATGTTACGTCAATCACCATGAAATGACTCTATGGTACAGTTCCCATCTCACATGACTTATCGATTGCATCCATTAGATTTTGAGTTTTTAGGACCACTGAAAATCCCCCCCCCCCCATAAATCCCTCGACAATTGTTATCTGTCTCATCTAACTGAACTAGTTATTGAAAAACATATTTTCCAGCATTGCTTGTTGCTGGATGCTTAATTATGTGTTACGCAAAAATTGTAATTGCGCATGCAGTAACTCCACATTATATTTTCGGATAAAGGTCTTTAAATTTTAAATTCATTTCATGCAAATCATATAAATTTCTCAATCAAAATTCATCTCCAGATTTTAGGTAATAGTATAAATATTGATTTTTTTTTCATTCATATCCAACATAAAATCTGTTGAGGTTGTCATCTTGCCTCACGTTCACCTATTTTGAAAAAAAAAAAAAAATGATATTTTCTTTCTAGGACTAAAATTGCTATGTCATTAAGAGAATAATTACAGCCACTGAAGACATATTGCAAAAATGTGACCTTTTGCTTCTCAAACAAACACCAATAGGTTAATAAAATTGCTATGGAAGTACGGTTGCAATTACGGTTATTCAGCGTAGATTTTAAAGTATAGGGTATTTTGTTTCTGAAACGTCAATGTTAATCACATTATTAGGATAAAGTTATAAGCATCGGTGTGATTTAACTTGAGTTTGATCAAAACTGTGACCTGTCTGAATTTGATGCAGCTTCTGAGAATTGATAAAATTAAACTACTACTTCCGAGTACTTTCTCTTGTTAGAAGTATGGTGGGAAATCAAAAATTAATACAGTTTCAATATTTTTGGACTTATAAGTATTAGTTTAATATGAGTTTGAACTAAAAAAAATCTGTTCTATAATACGTAGTAGGAAGGGTCATGAGACGTCATAGACAAAAATCAACTACCTATTATCTTTTCAAATTCCTTTATATGATAGTAGCCTAACGAAACGTGGAATGTACAAATAAGAAATAAAGGATGATGATAGACGTTATCTTGAATTTCTAATTCATAACACAAGAAAAGGGCACTCGGTGGTTCCGAGGTAGAATTTTTGAATGCCGGAAATCAAGGGTTTGATTCAAACCAGAGAACTGGTTGCTATATCCTCTCTTTGTGTAAATCCTTTTTGAGATTATTTTATACGTTAAAAAATAAAACCAAACTCTCAAGGTAAGGACACCCCATATGTTCTAGTAGTTATTAACCCATTTATGCCCAAGTTTGTTTTTTTTTAACAATTTTTTTTCATTTTTTATCTGCTTAAAACTCTTACTTGGAATGTTTTACATACATTTTAGGCTTAAAATAGTTCGCCGTAGCCATATTTATTAAGTTATTCAACGTCCTGTTTATGGGATATTTTGCAGATATGTGAGCAAAATACGACCTTACTTGACTTTACTTTTGCAAAGTAACATTATAGAAGCCATCTGTGATCAATTTTAAGCAAATCATTTTAAAATAGTTTGATTTTATGAAAAAAAGGTCGCAAAAACAATTTACTTTCTGTGGCTACCCATGCTGGATCGCTGCTTGACTGATTTGTCTGAAAATAGCAGTCAATAAACTCTGATGTCCAAATAGTGGCTCTAACTGGTTTTCTCAAGAAGAAGGACTATTTAACTTGTGAAAAACAGCTTTGGTAAAATGATATATCCATTACAGGTTTTTGTATGCAGTAACTAACAAGCGTCCCGTTTTTAGGAAACTAGGCATAAATGGGTTAACTTTGATACGACAGCAACAGCACAATAAATCTAGCGTTTTATCATTCAGTCATTTTTCTGCACATCTTTCTGCCAAAATCGAAATTTTCATGCATTTTAATCATTTAACAAGCTTTATTTTTTACTGCATAGTTTAAAAATTAGAAGAAATATTAATCATTACTTGAAAACATAACTTTATATGGATATTTTTCCCATTTAAATTTGTTCTTAACGAAAAAAAAAATATCCATTTAAATAAATGAAAGCTCAGTTTTGCATTATTATCTTAATAGATAAAATCACATTAACCTTTTTTTTAAAAAACTATCATGCAACATTATGTTTAATAAAGTTAATGGAAATTGTCTCTTGAATATGATTTTAGTGGGAGAGAAAAAAAATTGACCTCCTTTGAAAAGCAGAATGAAAGTAAAAGGTGAAAATACCCATTGTATAATATGAATAAAGTGCATTTTAAATTGACAGTTCACTTTAATACTGCAAAAGTGGAATTATTTGTTATTCAAGCTATGTGTCATAAATTTAAAAATCATTAGATGATGCCTGCTTTCATGCAGTTAAGACATCGAAAAATTTCATTAATCACCAAGTATAATGAAAGAATATAAAGAAATAACAAGGTATTTTGCAGTAAAACTTGAACGAAAAAAATACTTTCATTTTTAGCAGTAATTTTAAAATTGAAAAATAACACAATAATCAATACTTAAAATGCTAGTTACAAAACTTTGTCACTTTAAAATGACAAAAAACTATTTTTAATGATCTAGAAAATATTACTCGTATCAAATTTTGGAAGTGACTTGTATTATATTATTTTCCTTCATCTTTAAAGCAATTTATTTTATTTAACTGGAATCATCCACATGTTTAGAAACATGCTGAAAATTGTGAAAATATTTTGCTATTTCACTAAATCCCACATTAACTTACATCATTCCCAGAGAATTTATTTGATACTTAAAACTCTGGCTGGACGAAAATAAATTGCTAAGCTAAATACAACATTCATAGTTCCTGAAATTGTGTTTTCAGAAAATATTGAGGGAAGTAAAAAGGTTTTATCAAATTTTTAATGCCTAATTAACCCATTTTTAATTTTTTTTTTCAAAGATATTTCATATACTGGTTACAAACAGTGTTTAAAGAACAGGAAAAATAATAAAAAAATATTATGTAAAAAATATTTTTTTTATTAAGGAAAGAAAAAACGTCTCTTTTAAGTTACTATAGACCCCAGAGGATACATACTTTTTTTACTAAAATATGTTTTCACCTACGATATAATATTTGAAAAGACATTTTATAAGAAGAAATAAAATCAGCAATTAACATAAACTGGAAAGCTGGGAATAACTTTGAAAACTTAGCTTGTTTTCTTGAGATTGTGAACGATGTAATTTTTGATAAGATCATATTGAAACTGCTACAGAACACACTTTACAATGGTTATGTGCTGAAATCTGTTAATAACGAATTGAAACAATACCAAGGTACTCATTGAACACTATTATTTGGTTGAAATGTTCATTTTGGGGAAATTTAGACCCTTTTTTGGACCTTCCCTAAAAAAGGACGCTAGGCATTAATGAGTTAAAGAAAAATTTGAAATCTGAAAAAAATCTTTTAAAAATATAAACATGTTACAGGGGAGCAGCCTTACAGTCTAAAGCAATAATGTTTGTGAGAACTAAAGGGTGTCTCAAAATAAATGAGAATTATGAATGCTTACTTTTGTCTTACTTGTATTTATGAGAGTAGAGATTTTTATGTATTAGTATTATATTTCTTATTTTGGAAAAAAAATTACGTACATTATTACTAAGCAACGACTAATTTACTAAGACATGACATAATCGACAGTACAACGAGGAAGTTTCAACCATTAAGATTGGTAAACTTGACTTCCGTTGGTTGTGAATCAATCGGTCAATTAATGATGCAGTACATGCTTCATGCGAAATTTATCGAAGCAATGATATTTCTTTTGAACCTCAATCAAAGGGTATGCTTAATAAACATTAAAACTTCTTCAATTTCAAAAGCAGCAAATAAAATGCACAATATTAAGCAATAGACTTGTTCATAGTTCGTTGAGACTTGGGAAAACTTATAAATATATATACTATAGAGCACTGCGTCGGCTGAATGGTGCTGAAGTTTTTATCTCATTATGAATAAAGGCAATAAAAAATTACTGAACTACTTCATTATTGTGATTCAAACCACTTTACTTAACTTCGCAACTGGAATTCAAATAACTTAAATAAAGTACAAATCGCTCACATCGCAAAATATTTCCTTAAAACAAGGACGAATTCAACAATTCCCCAGAACTTCCAAGGAACATTTACTTAATCTACATCATCTAAAAATTCAATACAAGTATCATGTCTGAACCTCATTAGCTCTGAGATTTAATAAACTTTGAGTGAATTTGCAACTACTGTTTCATTTAAGCGGTATCTCACCCGAAACTTGATTAAAAAGAGGCAGAATCGATAAATAAAATAATATATGACTCAGCATTTCAGGAAAATTAACTTCTGAAATCGGGCTTTTTATCTGACTCTTTTTCTTTACCTGTTTCTGCTCATATTTCAGGGCAAGCTTGAGCCTAGACAGTGTAAGTTTATCAGGATCTTGGTCTTCCTGAAAACTCGAGTCCGTCTTTTTATTGAGAACGGCAATCACTTCTTCGGTACTCCTACAGAGATCGAGTAAGTCACAAGAGTACTTTTTGCATTGGTTGCTCAGTTCCACATAGATTTCCTTGAACTCATTCTCTTGCATGGCCAAGTGCTCCAATTCCCAAGATAACTACAAGAAAAAGGGAAAAAAATAGAAAGGTTAATGCATGGTATGATAAAACATAGGGAGAGTCATACTATTTCAAATAAGTTCTGAAAAGTAAGCTCTGTCATCACAGAGTTTGCATATATATATATATATATATATATATATATATATATATATATATATATATATATATATATATATATATATATATATATATATATACCCAGGTAGTTATCAAAATAATGGAAACACTTGAGATTCATAAGAAAAATCTACCGTTCATCGCAAAATAAGCGATCAATTGTTCTTTAACTTTAGTCATACAAAATATAGACTTCACCGGACATTTCCACATTGAAATTAAATCACCCATGCATTTGGGGGACGACAAGAAGGGGGGTCGGAAGAAAAACCGCTTTTTGACCATAACTCTTCGAAAATAGCTCGGAATAAGCTATAAATTTCAGTAATTAATTAGCATACTATGTATAATTACTGTACAAATTTTTATGAACGTACCACTCTTACTTCCGAAGATATGAAACATTTTTTAAAAAACGGCAATTTTATTTGAAGGGTTTTTGCTCATAACACGCAGAGTTTTTGATCAAACCTTATCAAAACTTCAGGAAAGATGACAAAATACAAGAGAAATAACATACTAAAACGGTAAATAAAAATATTAAAAATCCGATGTGATATGAACGTTAAAAAGGAATAATTTTTCAAGGCGCATGCGCGAACGACATAAATTTATAACTACAAAAATATTGTAGCCTGGTTTATACTGCATCTCATAAAAAAAATTCCAGTTGAATACCGTAAAAATTGAAAAAGATATCAGCGATCTAGTGAGCTGTAATTCATTCATTCGCAGACAATACATAAATGGCGAGGGGTTGTCCACAAATAGTGTGGTGACAATCGAGCATTTTTTTCAATGTTAAATTGTATACAGTTTGAAAATTTATATTCGGCATAGAAGTCACATTTCGCCTATTCGGCCAAAAAGACCTTATACGTAGGTGGCCAAAAGTATCCGGACACCCCCTGAAACGTTGGTTTTGAACGATGACGCAATAACCTTTAATTTAAAAATAGCTCTTTGTGGACAGTCCCTCACTATTTATGTATTGTCTGCGAATGAATGAAATACAGCTCACTAGATCGCTGATATCTTTTTCAATTTTTACGATATTCAACTGGAACTTTTTTTATAAGATGCAGTATAAACCAGGCTACAATATTTTTGTAGTTATAAATTTCTGTCGTTCGCGCATGCGCCGTGAAAAATTATTTCCTTTTAACGTTCATATCTCATCGGATTTTTAATATTTTTATTTACCGTTTTAGTATGTTAATTCTCTTGTATTTTATCATCTTTCCTGAAGATTTGATGAGGCTTGATCAAAAACTCTGCTTGTTATAAGCAAAAAACCAAACACACACACACACACACACACACATATATATATATATATATATATATATATATATATATATATATATATATATATATATATATATATATATATATATATATATATATATATATATATATATATATATATATATATATATATATATATATATTAGGTTGGTGCGTATGAAATGTCGGATTCTTAAGTGATTGTATAAAACTGCATATCTTTCTTCAAAAGCTGTTTATTCAATCAAAGTATGCTCCATTCGCTTCAATACACTTCTCCCAACGAGATTTTAAAGCGTAGATGCCTGTCTTAAAAAATTTTGGTCTTTAGAATTAATAAACTCTGATATCGAGTTTTTTAGACTGTCTTCATTTTCATAGTGTTTGCCCCTTAAAAACAGCTCTAAATGCTTGAAAAAATGAAAATCGGTCGGCGAGAGATCCGGTGAATATGGTGGATGCTGCAAAACTTCATATTCCAGTTCGTTCAGTTTCGCAATTGTTTTGTGTGTCGGCAGAATTCATATCGGCAATAAACTCAAAAGAAATAACAAAAGGGAAGACCTTCGAGAAAACCTATTTTGCTGAAATGAGTCTCTGGCAATGGACAATACGACTATGAATGAGGTTATGCCAAAGACAAAAGTATAACGAAAACAGGGAGACAAACGTCCGCATGTAAAGAGAATCCGACATTTCATACGCACCAACCTAATATATATATATATATATATATATATATATATATATATATATATATATATATATATATATATATATATATATATATATATATATATATATATATATATATATATATATATATTTAAAAATAGAAGTATAAAATCTTGTGAAAAATCTGTTAAAAACTGAAGTAAAGATAAAATTCCCAAAAGACCCTGGGGCCTTCATCAGGGGGACCCCCCTAGGGTAGGGAAAAGTGGAGTGAGATGTTTCTAGCAAGTTGCAGGCAAATCGCCTAAAAAGTTGCAACTTTTAGCCCCCGACATCTCACAAACAAGCAGTAGGTCACTGGAAGTCCAATTCATTTATGCATATACACGAGAGAATACAATTCAAAAGACACTATATATAATCAATAAAATTCAAATAGAACAGATGACATGAAATTACAATAAATACAAAAAAAGAACTTTCAATCAACAATGTAAGAACTACCAACCTGAGGCCTTTTCAATGCGCTACTGATAAGACTGTTGGTCAAATTCGCGGGGTAGCAGTTTTCAGTTAAAGTTACAATTAATTGTCTTATTGCTGAGTCTAGATTTGAATTATTGTTGCAAATTTTTTTGTATCGGGAAATTTGGAGATGATAATGTTCTTGAAAACCTTATTACTAGACAACTGTGAAAATGATATTGAGTGCACTTTATAGTTGAAATTTACGTATGTATAAGTGTCAATTAGCACTATATGACAAACGTAAAGATTTCAACTTTAAAGTGCACTCACTTATCCATTTTCACAGTTGTCTAAGTAAAAAGGTTTTCAAGAACATTATCATCTCCCAAATTTCCCGATACAAAAAAATTTGCAACAATAATTCAAATCTAGACTCAGCAATAAGACAATTAATTGTAACTTTAACTGAAAACTGCTACCCCGCGAATTTGACCAACAGTCTTATCAGTAGCGCATTGAAAAGGCCTCAGGTTGGTAGTTCTTACATTGTTGATTGAAAGTTCTTTTTTTGTATTTATTGTAATTTCATGTCATCTGTTCTATTTGAATTTTATTGATTATATATAGTGTCTTTTGAATTGTATTCTCTCGTGTATATGCATAAATGAATTGGACTTCCAGTGACCTACTGCTTGTTTGTGAGATGTCGGGGGCTAAAAGTTGCAACTTTTTAGGCGATTTGCCTGCAACTTGCTAGAAACATCTCACTCCACTTTTCCCTACCCTAGGGGGGTCCCCCTGATGAAGGCCCCAGGGTCTTTTGGGAATTTTATCTTTACTTCAGTTTTTAACAGATTTTTCACAAGATTTTATACTTCTATTTTTAAATATGTCTGCTACCAGTTTCAAAGAGCTGCCATAGGCGCCTTTTGACCTGTGTGGTGAAGTTTATTTATCTGTTCCATTTGATTCTTCAACTACTTTGTTTATGTTAATATATATATATATATATATATATATATATATATATATATATATATATATATATATATATATATATATATATATATATATTCTCTGAGGTACAGATCTATGGACGGACGGACAGTCCATAAGCTATTAAGATTTTGCTTGTTGAAAGTTATGTTTAAAGTTTGCTTGTTATGAAAATTAAAGGCTCTACTGTTACCTTAGTCTTGAAGTAGCTATTAGTTTTGTAATAAATTGTGATTTAACCATTTAACAACAAGCTAAACAAAGTACAACTATTTGAAAACATTACAGACATGTGTTTTAGTTTCAAGGAACATTTTTTTTTTTTTTTTTTAACGATGAGGAATTTCAGTTTTTTGATGAAGAGTCGTGATAGAACTGGCCCTGAGCATCCTGATACAACTTCTACTTTTCTCGGATAACTTTACATCCAAAAGCTCACAACTTGCATCGAAAAAATGGTCCCTTGATACCCCAAAACACGTGTCTGAAACGTCAAGCAATATTTGTGCTTTGAGTTGTTAATTTGTTAAACAAAGGTATTTATTTATTTCTCAAACAGAACTCTATTTGAATTGATTATTTATTTTTCGGTATTAGCTAATTAGCTTTAGTTCTGTAGTTTTTTAACATTCCACAATTTCATACTGTTTAGCATAACGCAGCGTACTTCGCTTCAATCGAGGTAAAACTTAAAAATTGCCGATCCAAGAAGACAGTCTTGTTCTAAAAATGTTTTGAAAGCATTCAAAATGCCCTTGAATAAATACAAAAACATTAAAAAAGGTTAATAAAAATTAGCCCTCTGCATAAAAACATATAAAAGAATGTTATGTTTCAATACATTGCACGGTGCACTATGATGTGTACAATGAAAATGTGTATTGAATATTATTTTTTGTATGAAATGAAATTGTAACGGTTGAAGCACAGAGATCAATCTCTCCCCTGAGAAAATGGGTCAACGTATAACTAAGATGGAGTAACACGAAAAGTGGAAAGCGATGTTCTTTAGTTTGGGTTCTATCGAAGCACTCTTAAGTCTGATAAATGATCAGAACGAGTGACTCATTGTTTACACTTGTGTTTGCATGAAGCAGGAAACGGTAGGAAATACATTTAACAAGAATAAAGAGAAATTACTTTCACCGCAAATATATTCTTCCTGTATGTCTGGTGTCATAGACCAAACTATTAGTTCTGATAATAAACGAAATTTTGTTTCATGTCGAAAACTTTTGTCATCTTTACAAATTAAGTGAACTAGTGATTTTTGTTTTCAAAATACAATAGTGGTTTTTGTGATCCCAAATAACGAATCAAAGTTTAGACTCATATGTGCGACTTGATGAGTTATACATTTGAGCAGGCATTAAATTTTTTTCTTCTTCAAATTTTTGAGTGTATTACTGTCCATAAATAAATTAAGATCCCACAAGAGAAAGAAATATGTTTCAGTTTACTTTTGTATTGAAAAACTGCAAAAAACGCTGCATCGAATTTTGATAATTGAATGGAAAGTTTATATTTAATTTTATACGAGTTTCGCTCAGCCTCTTTTCTAGAGATCTTAGAAGTCAGAAGTTGTATTTAAGTGAAACATAATCAGATATTAAGGGAAAATTCGGGCAGTGTTTGGCTTGAAAAGGAACTGGACAAGGCCCAATACTGCACTTTGTTGGCAAGATTATAGTTATGCAAAAAAAAAAAAAGAAAGCCCACTTCTGCAATCACCTCTGGGTATATTATAAAAAAAATGTCCTTTATATTTTTAATTTTATGATTTATGAAACAAATTGGAAACAATGTAGATAGCTCGTTGTACAAAGTGCAACAGAAATATGTCCTACATTTCCCACCTTTGGCTTTCTAGCGATCTGTGCCCAATTATTGAGAAGTTACCGTTTGCAAATCATTCTTTAACTCTAGGAAGGTCAATATTCTATTATACCCTAAGAACGGGCGGAAACAGTCAAAATGACCGTTCTTTAAAAGAAACTTCACGTCTTGTATAAAAGTGGATATAACTAGGGAAGGCATTTTATGGCAATTCTAAAACGAGATATAACTCATAGTTCCACTTAAAACATTCATATAAAACGAATAGAGAATATGTTTCATGCATCTTTTACCTAAGGTTTAGTTCAAATTCAATAGAAAACTTACGCCGTTAGAAAACAAGAAGCAAAAAAAATATATATATCTCTACGAAAGCGAATACTTCTCTGGAAAAAGTATGATTGTACAGGTCACACACTGAAAATCACTACCTTTCTTGCCTTTCGTATGGAATATTCCAATAAAAATATAATTTAATGGTAACCCGTGGTCATTTTAAACGTTTTGGCCGTTCTAGGTACATACTTAAAATTTTCTTCGAAACAACTTTAGATCAATGGAGGAGTTTTCTTATAGAAGACTTGGATCAATATGTAAACCAAGCCAAAACACATCTAAGTAAGGAATAAGTCAACTATAAATTATGAGCACATTTAAAATTATTTTTACTTTTAAAATGATCGGTCTGCCCGTTCTAGTGTTAATACTGATTAGCAGTTGTTGAAATCTCTTGTCCTACGATCCAACCTCGAGAGACGTGCCTAGCACAGTTGAACGGTTTTATTTCAAAAGAGGGTGACAGTTTAATTTACCCATTAATGCCTCGCGTCCCTTTTTAGGGACGGTCCAAAAAAGGGTCTGAATTTCACCAAAATGAACATTTCAACCAAATAATAGTGTTCAATGAGTACCTTGGTATTGTTTCAATTCGTAATTAATAGTTTGCAGCACATAACCATTATAAAGTGTGTTCTGTAGCACTTTTAATATGATCTTTATCAAAAATTACATCGTTCAAAATCTCAAGAAAAAAAAGCTAAGTTTTCAAAGTTATTCCCAGCTTTCCAGTTTATGTTCGTTGCTGATTTTATTTCTTCTTATAAAATGTCTTTTTAAATGTTATATCGTAGGCAGAAAAAAATTTTAGTAAAAAAAGTATGTACCCTCTGGGGTCTATCGTAACTTTTAAGGGACGCTTTTTCTTTCCTTACTAAAAAAAATATTTTTTACATAATATTTTTTTATCATTTTTCCTGTCCATTAAACACCATCACACACTGTTTGTAACCAGTATACAAAATATCTTTGGAAAAAAAATGTCAGGCATTAATGGGTTAAGAAAATGCACCATGGTATCATTTCTGCTCACTCCGATATTATTTTATTTTTCTAGAACTGATATGGAAGGGGAATAAGTTTTAAAAAAACATCAACGCAAACCAACATGTCAAATGAACGAACTCAACGAAAAACAAAACAAAGCAAAATCTCCTCACATTCCTTCTCTCTATCATCACCTCAGCATTATTTTGACAAAATCAGTAGAGACCTGAGGCGTGGACAAAAGCGTCTGAAGATGCCGGAAAAAAATTCAAACATACATTTTAATGTTTTATGCAAAAAATACATTTTAGTAATCTTGTCAATGAACTAAAAATTACGAATTTTCAATCAAATTCTATTTTTTATAAACAAAGTTGCACTCCTTTTATTGAAGTAATGTACTTAATAACTAACTGTTTATAATTAATTCGTATAACAAAGGGCGATTAAATGGATTAAAAAAAAACTCTTTTGGAAAAATTAAAAGGACAGAGCGTGCTTTTTTTTTAATTAATTAATTTTATATCGTTTTGATACCGAAAACCTCAGTTAAGCACGTTTTGATGAACACTATTCTTAAGAACTACAGTTTAAAAACGAAAGACTTTTGAATGAAAAACTGCGGCACTGGAAAAGATAATGAAAAGTATAAAGGTAAATATAAATTATTTTTATATTATGAATGAGAATATGCTTTTATTTCCCCCTAACAGTGAACTCAAATTTATAAGGGAAGTTTGCAGTTATTATCCACTTATTTCTCTTCAATAATTTTCTCCCTCCTCTCTTTTAAACGATTAAAAAAGTATACAAGGGGCACTCGAAACACAGGGAAACAGATACTGCTTTTTATTATTTGTAATTGAATGCTTCGCATTTTATCGAGCTTACTTTTTTTCCTGATCATCATAAATCAGGTCAAATTACTGAGCATTATATATCAAATAATGGATCATTTAATGGGAGGCGAAATACATGTTTTTCACGTTATGGAAAGTCATCCTAGCAGCAATGATGTTGATGCTGCACAAATTACCGAGGATAAATAAAATTTGATAGCGGTATTTGTTTTTTACAAAGTAGTCTCTCATAAATTATACGTGTTACAAGCGAACATTCGTCGTATTATATTTTTTAAGCGAACTTTTGTGCCATGTTATTTTAAATCCATGAGAAAAAGACAATATAAAAGTATTTTAAAAATCGATTTTAAGTATGTCAAAAAAGAGGTTAGAACCATCTGAGAGTTTATATGTACGATAGTTAATTTAAACAAAAGTAAAAGAAAAAAAACATAAAATATATTAATAACTTCAGAACAATCTAATAATTGAAGAAAATCGTTTCAAGGTATAAAAACAATTTTAAGGTTTCCATTTAGGGCTATATCAAATATTTCATTATAAAGTAAGGAGTTTAGATTTTTATTTTGAGGCTGAGTGCTTCGCCCGCTATAATGCTATTTCCTAAATAATGACTTTATCAGACTTTCGATACTAGATAAAAGTTTAAAAAATGGGAGTAAGAAATGATAAGCTGCTTTGGAATGCTGAATAATGAAGTTCTGTATTTGTAATATTTCAAAGTCAACAACAGTGAATTAAATGGGAAGAAAGCCAAAACGCTTGAGAGATATTAATCGACCATAGTTAAATAAAATTCGAAGAACAAATCTTCATTAAAAAATGAGACCACACTGAAAAAAAAAGAAAAAGAAATTCGTGAAGTATGTATTTTTTTTCGAATTTACTTTCTCTTAAAAATAAGAAAAAAAGGGATGAACTTAACATGGAAAAATATCTGTAAAGAAAGTCTAAATGCGGAGAAATACGTATATCAAAGTTTGACATATATCAAAGGGAAGATAGAAATGTTTAAAAAAAAAACACCTATACCCCTTAGTATTTTGTTTATGTGCTAGTAAAAGATTCGTCTAAACTTGAAGAAAATTCAGACTTTGACAATGGCAAAACCAAAAGACAAAAAAAAAAAAAAAAAAAAAGAGAGAGAAAATGTATTTTATAACACAGCAAAATCATTTTTAAAAATTTATTTAAATTTAAAACAAAACGAATATTTTAAACTGAAACATTAAATATTCATTTTTTAGCTACACCAGATTATATTTTGTTAATTAAAATGCACTAACTAACTGACCTGTATGAAGAATTCGCGATTGAACACACTCTAAACACATTTACTCCAAGTACAGCGTGTACCTAGAGCAAGTGGTAAAGGAGAATGGAATCTATGTTTCTAGTGCTGCTCTGGTAAGTTGACTTTCAACATTGACAACTGTTAACCTCTTTTTGGCTCATAAAAGGAAGAAGTTGAGCCAAGAAGTTGAGTTTTAATAATTTGGCAAAACAACTATAAACCTCAGCTATTACCCGAAAAAGAGGTAAAAATTATCAATGTTGGAAGTCAACGTACCAGAGCAGCACTATATTTATAGCTGAGATAGTTTAATTTAAATCGTGAAAAATACATACAAAAAATGCGCAATGAATGTTTCAAAATATTATGAACGTATTTACATATTTACAGCATTTTTAAAAACTGGAATGGGCATTTAAACTTTTGGGAAATGTGTTCACATATTTACAGTACTTCTAAAAAAATTGATCAACTTTCCTACAGAGACACTGCTTTTATCGTCATTATTTTTCCCAACTTGATAACTTAGGTCTGCTTTTTTACAAATGTACAAGCAAGTTTTCAATTCCGAATAAATTCATCAAAAATCAAATTTATCAATGACCCCCCCCCCCCCCAAAAAAAAAAGTGTCAGTTAAAAAAGCAGCAAAAATGAGCATTTTTTGTTTATTTTTTTGACAATTGGTGGAGAATTTTTTTTTAAATTGAAACTTAGTTTTTGAAGTTTACTGTAATCCTAAAAAGTTACCGTACCCACAAAAATACAGTTGAAAAATAATATACAGTCGAGCCCGATTAATGGAATAGCCAATTTGCCACGAAAAATTATTATATTAAGCAATATATTCTATTATCCGGGATCCCATATACACCTCGTTTCGAATTGCATTTAAACCAAGAATGCAATAAAAATTGCCTTTACCACAGGTATATTTATCGACAAATTTCTTATCATTAACTTTAAACATATTAAGTAATGGCAATTTAAGCATATTACAATGAAGAAATTAGATAAGAAATGATCTGATTTTATTGTAAAACATACATATTTGCAGCAATTTCTTTGAAAAATTACGTGCAATGTTACTCATTTATTTGTTGCTAAAAAAGTCGGATATTTTAGACTGCTTACTGCTTTGTGAATGCATCAAGTCATTAACTCGATTTTCTAGTTAGTAACAAAAGTGAAAGTCAGCATTAGGCTTCGTTTCCAAGAAACGTCTTATAATATTACTAGAGTCCCTGTATAGAAGCGTAACGTTAGCTTCTATATAGGGATTCCAAATATTACAAACGTTATTCACTTCAAAATGCAAAGATCGCTGTCTCAAACTTTTTTGCAAGTTGAAATATGTACATTTATTAGATTTTCACATTTCTCTCTTATTTCTCTGTTGAGATGAGGCTTAATCCAGACTTATTGTTCATTCTCTGAATAGGGAATTGTAGCAAAAGGAACGGTACACAGTGGGGGCGACAAAAAGTATACAACGGCAGCGAAACATTTTCTTCAAATTCTAGGAATCGCCTTTTTCTGCACCAACGAAGTGACAAAAAAGACTTTTGAAGCCTTCCATATGCTTCACATTCATTATTGTTTTGTACAGGAGGAGAAATCTGAATGGAATCGGTTGGAAATAGGAAAATATCAACATCAGCATGGCTAAAAATTATTTTTTAAACCGGGATTACTTCAAAAATTATATATTACTTTAACCGGGAAATGTAATACAGAAATGATTTATTACGATTCGGTACATTGAAAATGTATTACATTAAGCGGGATATTCTATTAACCGATATTCCATTAAGGGGGTTAGACTGTATATATATGATATGTGCTTTTCAAGAAATGATTTTTTTAAATATTAGTTACAAATTTAATATTTTTAACTTTTAAATATGTTTATATGGAAACAAAAATAACAAAAACATTCTAGCATTTGGAAGTGGATTTTCCTCAACTTAGTTGAAACGCTAAGACTAAGCAAAATAACACTTATTTGGTGTAGGGGAGGGGGTGGGCACATGTGAACAAAAATGCAATTTTTGTATTTTTTCATTCTTTATTTGAGATATAAAAGAAAGAAGTGCTATGCATGATAAATCAAACATTTGCTAATATTTTCATGCAGTTACATATCTCCTTCGACAGTGAATTCCAGCCAAAAAAATAAGTCAAAAATATGTTAAATTTTGTTGACATCTGCCCCAGTAGGGGGGCAGTTGTAAACACACCTGGGGCACAAGTAAACACGGATGCATAAATGGAAATAAAATACACCTTCGCAAATATTTAAGTACACTGCTTATTACACATTAACAAACACTTGCAATGAAAATATCAAGGTATTTATTCAACGTGATTAATTGACTCAACTCAACGAACATTGTAGCCTTTATGTTTTACAGAAAAAGAAACAGAAGATGCAGCTCGACATGTGTCACCTAAAACTGAAGGTGATGGTAATTTTAACAGAATATCATCAGAGTGTTTACCATCGATGTATCATTTGTTTTTGGAAACATATAAGTTTCATTCATAGTAAATTTTAGTCTTTTTGGTAGTAAATTCTACAAGGACAAAGTCATCCACAGCTAAATTTTCTGGTTCAAGGTTGACTTCAGCACAAATTTCTTGATATTTGCGGTCTTCAAAACTAATGTCGGACTCTTATATGTGCGTCACTAACCGCAACTCTTAACTGTTCCTTTTTTAGCAGTTTAACATATTAACAAGCACTTACAATGAAAATATCAAGGTATTTATTCAACGTGATTAATTGACTCAACTCAACGAACATTGTAGCCTTTAAGTTTTACAGAAAAAGAAACAGAAGATACAGCTCGACATGTGTCACCTAAAATTGAAGGTGGTGGTAATTTTAACAGAATATCATCAGAGTGTTTACCATCAATGTACCATTTGTTTTTGGAAACATAAGTTTCATTCATAGTAAATTTTTGCCTTTTTGGTAGTAAATTCTACAAGGACATAGTCATCCACAGCTAAATTTTCTGATTCAAGGTTGACTTCAGCACAAATTTCTTGATATTTGCGGTCTTCAAAACTAATGTCGGACTCATATACACTGGCGGAAAAAAAATCCCAACACCAAGAAAAAATTTCTGTAGAGTAATGAAATTTGGGTAATGCAATTGTCTAGTTGACATGTTTAATTGATTAAATGTACAAGATCACTGGCTAATTTAAGCTCAAGAAAATACTGTGCAAATGTGAAATTATGTTAATTTAACAGAGGGTGTAACCTCCAGAATTTTGAAGGCAAGTCTGAAAGCGTGCATGCATTATGTCATACAGGTGCCGAATGTCACTTTGTGGTATGGAGTGCCATGCTTGTTGCACTTGTTGTGTCAATATTAGGACCGTCATTGCTGACTGTGGACGATGCTCGAGGTGCCGTCCAATGATATCCCATTCAATTGGAGACAGACCTGGTGATTTTGCAGGTCATGGTAACATGTCAGCACTCTGTAGAGCACATTGCGTTACAGCAGTGATGTGAGGGCGAGCGTTATCCTGTTGGAAAACTCCCCCTTGAATGCTACTCAAGACGGTCTGTACTATAGGTTAAATTACCAGACTAACAACAAATTTTCAGTCAGTGAGTTTGGGATAACCACAAGAGTGCCCCTGATGTCGTAGGAAATTGCTCCAGAGACCATGACTCCAGATGTGGGTCCCGTGTGTTTAGGCTGTAGACCGCTTGGATGCAGGCAGTCCCCTGGCCTCCTTCTGACCAATATACAGCCACCACTGGCACTAATTCAGAATCTGTTTTCATCAAAAATTACAACAGATCTCCACTCCGACCTCCAGTGAGCTCTGTCGTGGCACCACTGCCGTCGGAAAAGGTAATGGTTTGCAGTCAATGGAATACCGGCTACAGGCTGCCTGGCTCGGAGCTGTCCTTGAAGTAAACAGTTTCTTACCGTTCCTTGGGTCACGACGGTACCAACTGCAGCTCGAATGTCAGCCGCAGTTGCAGTACGATGCGCCACAGCCGCACGCAAGATTCGGCAATCTTCCTTCTCAGTCGTGCCACTTGGCAGCTCGGAACTCGATCTTCTTGAGGTAGTACCATCCCTTGACCATAGCTTTCAATAATCATGCATGATGGAAACATTCCCCCATAAGTCTTTCTGCAATATCGCGAAATGAAAATCTACCTTCTCGTAGCCAAATTGTAGGACCACGTTCAAACTCGGTGAGCTGTTGATAATGGCTTCTTCGGCTTTTTAAAGGCATTCCTGGCTAACATGAAAGCAATTCGTCAAATTTCACGGAAAAAAAATACTCACTAGCTTCACAACACGCTTTTAAAACAAGCCTTATTTGCATGCTCTGAGTGACGCCAGCTGCGCCACACTTATGCGCGGAGCGCGAAATTTCAATCGATGTCATCTTTCAGTCGTATAAAGACGCCTACCAAATTTCGTTTATCTAGCCCAAGTCTTTCTTGGTGTTGGAATTTTTTTTTCCTCCAGTGCATATGCGTCACTTTCCGCAACTCTTAACTGTTCCTTTTTTAGCAGTTTAACAAGTTTAACTTTCTTTTCTTTGAAACTCTTCCAGATTTTAATTAAATATTGAGTATTGAAAGTTTTAATTATTCAATATTTCTTAATTAGACTATTCAATATATAAAAAAATCAACAATTTTTGAAATTGAGATAACTTTTTTTTTTCTTAATGGGGCTGCGTTTAGCTTCTTGCCATTTGCAGACCTAGTGCATTCCCCAAGACCGGCACCCATTCTTTCATGTGGCACCACTATCGGCGAGATGCCATTACCACGAGTATTTTGACGCCCAGTTTCCACACGAGATGGAGGCACCTGGACTCTGTTCGATGCGAAACTGCACTAGGAATTTAATTTAGCCAAGAGGTACTATAAGCCAAACAAGTACTCGAGGGATCTTTTACATGCCGCATAATCATACGACATGAGCGCTGTCGATTTTCTGCATCATGAAAATCCACCGACTGGAGCCGGGTTCGAACCCACGCTTTTGGGCGTGAGAGGCCAGCGTCTTAACCACTATACCACTCTGTCGGCAAAATTGAGATAACTAAATACCATTATGGGGCACAGATGAACTGTTCACATTAGCCCTTACATAATGTGTTCACATGTTCCCCTTATCTCAACTTAGGCATAATTTGATAAAAAACTGTATTTTTTTCCAACTTTTTTTTTTAAAATGGTGCATGAAAACTTTCCTTATTAGTGCCACTTTAAGACGAATAAAGTTCAAATCACAAAAAAAAAAAAAAAATAGTTTTGGATGTGTTTTTACTCGGAGAAATGGAACATAAAAGTATATTGGCACCTTCCAAAACATAAGATCTTAGCTAAAAAACATAATGGTTTAAATCTGAAATTTCAGGCAGGATATAGTACTTGTATTACCATCTACATGAAATTTTTTCAGATTTTTTTCTGCATGTTAATTGGGTAAAATATCGTTTATTCACATGTGCCCCCCTTTCCCCTATAAAGTTACATTATGCTATAAAACTAAAGTTACATTTACTATTGCCATTTTATCATGCACGCACATAGGACTTTTTCCTAGGACTGTACCGTGTAAGATAATGATAATACAAAATACTCACTTTAAAAGCAGTCAGTATGGGATCTTCACTGGTCAAGGACATCCAAGCAGGACTGGCAAGAGCTCGGTAAGTATGAATTCGTCTCAAAGAGTATCTCAAGCTGTCCGTATGCAAGGCTTCATGACACTTTTGGCACGAACAAGAAAGGGGGTGCGGCTTCTCGATGACAGCTCCCCTCGACAACAGCAGTTGCAGAATCTCGAACTGGTTGCAATGGGCGGCTAGGATAATTGGGGATATATCCGGTGAATAGTCAGAGCTCTCTTCCCCTGGCTGTCGTGTAGTTGCCCAATCATTGGCAAGCATCTCGCTGGTGATGGTGGGGTGATTAATGAGCATCTCGACGATCTTATATACACCTTCTCTGATGGCATACAAGAGAGCGTCGCCTATTTTCACATGATCTTGCTGCAAAAGCAGCTCCACTATTTCAACGTTTTCGTTGTCTACAGCTATCTGAATGGCACTTCGTCCTAAAATATTTGTACAGTTCACATTGACTTGTGTCTGTAAGCATCGGATCAGGGTTGGTTTGTCTCCTCGTTCGGCTGCCTCCAAGAAAGTCCTTTCCATTGGATCCATAGTATGGCCGTCTTTTAGTGGTTCGAGGGGGATTGGGATGCGGTATTGGTTGGTGGATTTTGCGTTTGCGTTCTCCTTACCCATCTTTTTAATCCGTTTGTTTACTGGACGCATCAGAACTTATTTTCATGAAGAGAAGGAACTTCGATCAATCGCCATCCGCCTTCGGATCTCCTGCAAAACAAAGTGTACCATAAGTTTGAAGAATCAAGTATTTTTAGCCATTTGACATACAATTACATCTCGGAGCCGCCAACGAATCTGTAACTGTACATGAAATTAACACGTTGACTGCCAAGCTATGAAAAAAATCGTGGAATATGAGCTGTGTTAAAACCAATGTAATTTTGAGCTAGTTTGGATTTAATGGTACCTTCCCTGAAACCAAAAATTTATACTTGTGCCTGAGTGCTTGATAGTCAACAAATTAATGATGCCTTGGAAGATGTCAATCCACAGTGACGCTTAAAATGAATGATGTGCTGTTGACATCAAAGTCTACAGTGACATAGTAAACGAGTGAAGTCTCTCAGACGTCAGTGCATGTTCAAGGGTTAAAATTACTTCAAAATTATTGCAACTGAAGAAATTTTGTTGGAATGTCAATCTCTACTAATAATAAAGCTGAAGGTGGGTCTGTCTTTCCTTCCTTCTTTCTTTCTGTCTGTTACGCGCGTAGCGCCAAAACCGTTCGGTCGATTTTCATGCCAGTTGGCACAAAATTAGTTTGTAGCATGTAGTTTTGCACCTCGAAGCGATTTTTCGAAAATTCCATTTCGTTCTTTTTCTATTCGAATTCTTAGCGGAAATTCGATAAAATACGGAAGAAATATTTCATACACATTTTAAAGTCTTATGTCATTCAAAAGCTTGAAATTTTCTGCACAAAATGAAGTTTTTTCGAAGTTTCTACGATCATCAGGAGAACTGTAACAATTGTTTTTAGAATCCCGGAATTCAAGGCTTACCTTCAGTAAAGCAAGCCAAACGATTCTACAATAGTTGAGCTCGAGAATAAAATTTGTTTGAAAAGAGAGATGAAATGAATTATTTTATCAACGGAAATCAACTTTTCATGTTGTTACCATGGTTACGTGTTCATACTTATTTTTGTTTCGTTCTTTTGCCAGACGTAGTATTTTTGATACTACGGTAGTATTTTTTCGGTCCAAATAAGGAGCGTAGTATTTTTCTGGCAACCCTGTTTCCAATATACTAATGACTTAATTAAAAGATTTGGCCGATTTTTTTTTTTTTCCTCATTTTCATAGATTTCGCATTTCAGCAATATTGATTTTGGCAATGTTTGGAAACAGTAGTAGGCGCGTCTATCGCCAATTTAGCGAGAAAGGGGTACTCAAAGCACAAAGATTAACCAAATATCGTATAAATTGCGACATTGCAACGTTCTTTTTAAAGTGTTTCATTTCGGAAAATGAATTGTTTTGTTTTTAAAGTTAGGAAAGGAAACTTTCTTCTTCTTTCAAAGTTTGGTAAGATTACTGTTGGTTTCTGTGAGCAACAAAATTGTTCTTATTTTCTCTTTTGGCTTATTTTTATGCATCTCCCTTTGGGGTTTCATTTGAATGTCACAATGGGAGGCTTTACCCATTTTATGGAGTAAATCAGTGTTAATTTCAATGCAGATGAATTGGCGCGACCACTTGGCAATATATCGCCAAGCCTTTGGTCGCCAAGTATTTGTCGCCAATTTGGCGATTTTTTAAAAAAATTTTTTGGGGAGGTTCAATTTGGCGCTATTGGCAATATTTTGCGAAAAATCCACTGAATGATATTTAGGAGATTAATCATTGTAAAACATTTTTTTGCATTGTTTCGTGGCAAACTGGGGATATAAATGTCTGAATTGTTATCTTGCTCCCTCCAAGCACTATTTTAGCACTTAAGGCATCTACTAAGAAATGTACACGTAAAAGGAAGTAGTGTAGGGTCCATACCAAACTTTTATATCATACTTTGAAGGAATTGTAGTTGAATTATAACTAAAATAGAGTATTTTTTCTGCTATATCAATTATTTTACAAATGAACTTTAAATTTTATACCACGGGCAAAACCGTGCGGGTAGTGGGTTAATAAAAGACTTCATAAACTAAAGTGTGCATCTTAGTTACACAATTTTTTTTCAAGTAGAAATATTGTTTATTACTTCCTTTTTCGTGTATTATGAATGTCAACTAGTCACAGTTTCTGACGGAGGATAATATAGAGATGGGACACTATAAAATGCTGAAATGTGAGATCTGGTTCTAGAAAAAAGATGTGTACTCGCGTTTTTATGGATATGGTAAAAAATATTATATTTCGATTATTCGCAATGTTATTGTGATGCTTCACAGTATTGCAGTGGTTTTCACTTTCATATAAACTTTCATGTTCACTTTCTTTAACAGTTAAACGATGAGTAGCAAACTCTCTTTATTAAATATCTCTTATCTTTTAGGGTGCAATTTTTTTTCTGTTCGCTAATATGCGATTTCAACTGACGAAACGACTAGATGCAAAAACGTTCAGGATGAGAGAATCAATTATAGTGTTGTTTTATGCAGTTGCATTTCTGTTAAAGTAGAACTTAATGCACACGTTATTATCATTCCAATATAAATATATCAGGAAATATCAAAGTAAAAGAAATCAGTAAAATTAAAAAGTGTTTAGATCTCCCTGGATGGGCCCGGTTTGATTTGATTTTCGACGAAAACACAGATTTTTTTGAAAAAGATTTTAAGAATAAATGAAGACTTTTTTTTTTTTTTTTGAAAAATGGAAATGTAAAGACACAGCAGTTAGATAACAATACATAAATATAGATACAAATATGAGTAGGTATTATAAAATGTAGGCATTTTTCATTCATAAAATTTAAGTCTGCCCGCATTTTTAAGACCTATCACTGACGTTTTTCTTTGCTTCTCTAGTCCGTTTTTTTATTAACAAATACTTTTCAAAAAGTGCAAAAACAAATATTTAAAAAAATGACATATCATTAATAGACTAAACGTTTTCTTAAATTTCGAAATTAAACAACGTTTTTAGTAAAATAAGTGGTAATAAAAATACTTCTAAAATTAAAATAAATATACAAAAAAATACAAACATTATTCAGCTTCCAAACATGCTAAAACGTTATGCAAAATTCAACGCTAATTCAACGCTTATTTCGATAAAGGTTTATACCTTTATTAGTCCAGGATCTGACAGCACTTCTGTAGGAATGTTTGAGTAGGGGGAATTTTTTTTCAAAAATGTTTAGCAGGTGCCCTAGGAAGTATTTTGGACTCGGGTGGACATCCGCCACCTGGTGCATTTTTTTGCTATGACGTCATCAAAGATGGCGGCCATTTTGGTTCTCATAAATGCTAAAAAATGCCCAGCACTTGTGCAGGAAATTTAAAATTTGAGAATTTCTTTTCAAAAATGTTCAGTAGGTGTCCTAGAAAGAATTTTAGACTCGGGTGGACACCCGCCTCCTCTTAAATCTTCCGGTTATGACGTCATCAAAGATGGCCGCCGCTCGATCGTATAAATGCTCATATCTATATTGATATTTGACCGATTTGCATGAAAATTACAATTTTTTTACTAATTTGTCTGATGCTTATTTGTCTTTTAGCTGCACTGTTAGAAATTTACTCAAAAATGAAAATTTAAAATCAATTTATTTATTTTTATTTTCAACTACCATAACTTAACCATAAAAAATGGTATTAACCCTTTATTTGTGCGAGAAACTGCTAACTCTCCTCTGCTTGCATGCCAAAAGATACAACCGTATTACAAATCAGTAAATTTAAATTTATATAAAATAGATATGAATGAGACAAAATACGAATTATTTTTTATTATTATTATTATTTAAATCATATATTGGGAGCATCACTAGGTGCTGTGGAAGAGTATAATATTTTTTACAATTAGAGCAAATTTTCTCCTAAAAAGTCCGAAAGCGTAGAAACAAGGTAGCAGTATTTTTGTACGCGTCAATAAAATCTCTCAAGATGCTACTCTGCCTATCCTAATCAACAACTTTTGGGCATCATCAGGAAACAAACTGATCTTACAGCGTGGAAAGACCTGGACATAATAAATTGCTTGATAGCAGAGGAAGCAGACTTCGAGACTAATGGTGTTAGCTTTATTTCCCAGGTATACTCTTATTCAGCGATTTGGTGTTTAGGAACTTTAGAGGTACACTTGAGTTATGAATTCTACGAGACTTTTGTCTGCTTATAATACTCACCGAAACAAAGATGAAAACCTACCAACCATCCACGCAATATCTGGATCAAACTACTGGAGTACATTTTACACTAAAAAAACAGCTCTTCATTATGTTTGTACGAAATATTTGGAGAAAATTGGTATATCATCCGACTGGTATACGTAGAAAAAATTCGCGAATCAGCAAAAGAATACGTAGTGCAGGTAATGCGAAAAGGGTCATTATGTAAATTTTTAGATGAACTAAGAATTACAGCGTATGATCACGTGAAGAATATTGGCCTTGAGAATTTGCCACCTTCTAGTGCAACGAGTGCCACGCACCATTAATTGAGACAATATTTTTGCACTACAGGATAGTAAAGACGGTTCTTCGAATGTTTTTTTGGAGAAG
>JAXGGA010014164.1:0-32914 GCA_038373865.1 Uloborus plumipes | reverse complement strand
TATAATGCATCTCTGTATATGGCGTGGGTTTTGGAATGGTGAATAATTCAAGGGAGAACCCCTCCCCCCCTATATGATGCGCCCAGGGCCGCCAAATTCTCAACACCCCCCCAGATATTTCAGCTAGCGACGGCCCTGGAACTATTCATACAGGTTAGTTGTAGTTTGGCACAAACTTGGCGGGAAAACTCGATATCATAACTTTTTAAGGCTGAGTGTTTAAGGTTTTCTTGGCGGGGGATGTTTTTACAACAGAGTTGTTTTTGGGGAGATTGTAAAAACCAAAGCACTCGCTCGAAGCTATGTCTGGTGGCCAGGCATCGACAAAGATGTGGAAAAGATGGTCAACTCATGTGAGATATGTCAACAGACAAGAAATGCACCTCCGAAAACAGACTCCATGGACTCGAATCCATATTGACCATGCTGGTCCATTTCAGAATTCGTTATTCCTTATTGTGGTTGACTCATTTTCTAAGTGGTTAGAAGTTGTGCGGGTTCCTTCCACCGATTCTTCAGCAACAATAAATGCATTGAGGAAGTTATTCGCCACTCATGGCATACCCAATACACTCGTCTCGGATAATGGTCCGTCCTTCACTTCAGAAGCATTCCAGGATTTTTTGGTGAGGAATGGTATTAAATACATTCCTACAGCTCCACATCACCCATCTTCAAATTAACAGGCGGAACGCATGGTGCAGACAACTAAGAATTCCTTAAAGATAATTATTTCCGGAAATTGGGAATACAGTCGACGCTCGATATAACGACCGTCCTTGTCCTACAGAAAACGGTCTTTATAACGAGTGGTCGCTGTAAGAGGTAGAATATAGAGTATATTGGGATACAGTTGGGGGTTTTCTCACCGGTCGTTATAACGAGCGTCGACTGTATAGACTTGCAGCATTCTTAATAGCTCAACACACCGTACCAAACTCTACTACAGGTATATCTTCAGCAGAACTACTGATGAATCGACGATTAAAAACTTGTCTTGACAAATTGCATCCTGACTTATCGGAAGCCATTAAGGCTGTTGTCCCAAGAGCTTGCAGGGAGAGAGAGGGGTTTGTATGTCCCCCAGTGACAGCTATTATTCTCTTACTATCCCCCACTATCCCCTAATGAGGTAAAGCTGTCAAAGAGAACTTCAGATGAGGGGCTAATATTTTTTCCCCTTGGAAGGGAGTGAAATTCTGCGCCATCTATTTTGTAAAAATATAACTACACTGGTAGAATTCTCCTAGACATACGCCCTTAACGCAAAACAAAAAAGTGACAGTTTGAATAATCGCACAAATGTAAGAATGTTTGCTCCTTTAGAGACTGTTTATGCACTAGGATTTCCTCCTCATAAAAATGGGTCCCTGCTACAATTATTGAAGTTCTAGGTATGACTATGTACCAGGTACAAACGGATGACGGCTTAGTGTGGAGAAGACATGTTGATCAACTGAGAAGCCGGGTTGTTTCCAACACTCAATCAGATATCTCTGATGACTCCGACGAATTCTATCCAGAATTTCCTCAGAGATCACGTTCAGAAACTTCTCAGGACTTTCCTGAAGCACCTGATGATTTACTGCAGTCTTCAGCAGATGATGATGTTCCTGACGCAGTGACTGTAAATAGCCCCGGTCCTAGCCCACAATCTCAGAGGCCTGTTAGGAACAGGCGTCCACCGGAATGGTTAGACTTTAAAACTTATGGGGGAGGGATGATATATATTCATATCATTAATCGTAATCGTGTCTCTTGTAACTGTAACCGTATAGAGATCAGCCTTGTGATTCGTGAGCGTAGTTCGAACGGCTTCGGCCGCGTTTGTGTTTCCGGTTAATAAATGTTTCTTAATGTGTCTTGCAAGCCTTGATATGATGTACACCCCACGCTCCATACCTTACAAAAAGCTATAACGGTTAGTTGTTCACTATAAAATTATAAAAAATATTGTTTGTGCTGATTCGTTCTTGTTTTCTTTGCAGCATGCTTCCTTGCTTCTGCAAAAGACTGGCTGAAGTCTAAACGGATAAGGAGATAGAATAAAAAAAAGGGGGAAAAGAAAAGAGAGAAAAGAAAGGAAGAAGAAAAGCTGAGAAAGGGAGAAGAGCCATAAAGATCCCAGGCCAATCGGAGAGGGGCTGCCAATGTTAACATCAGACTGTGTAAGGAAACGAAAGCGTGGCAGCGCCCCCTGGGGAGTGTCCGAAGAACCCACCTCCGCGTGGTGCCCCCTGGGTGACTAACACTGTCGGCAACAGTGGCCGAGAGGCTTCTCGTTCCATTTTGTTTGGCTGTAAGAGTGAGCACAGTTTATTTAAACTGGAAGCACGAACTTGAGTGAAGTTACATAAACTAATAGATACTTCGTGCAGCATAATAAGCAGAAAAGCAACCAAGTCTAGCTCGGCCGAAAGTAGTTGGCTACTTCTATGCCTAAATATCCGACAATCACCATCCCGTGATCCACACGGCGCAGTAGCACTTCGCCAACGTATGCATCAGTGAAGATAGTGCAAAGACGAGATGAACTGAATGTGAACTTTTGTTTGGAACAAATCGAAAAGTTGTGAGACTAGTTGCGACTCTGTAAAAGTGTTTTGAAAAGGATTTTTCGGCAAGACAAATGAAAAATTTTACTCAATTTAGTACAAGAATTGTGCAGAATGATCTTATGATTCGAGAAACT
Source organism: Uloborus plumipes (assembly GCA_038373865.1). Taxonomy (NCBI): domain Eukaryota; kingdom Metazoa; phylum Arthropoda; class Arachnida; order Araneae; family Uloboridae; genus Uloborus; species Uloborus plumipes. The sequence goes on along the minus strand of JAXGGA010014164.1, from coordinate 30,222 downwards.
CCATACATCTTTGTTTTGATTCAATAACAATTGTAATAGCCTCCTTGCCACGAAATGGAGAATAAGTGATAAATTTTGCCCTCACTGACTCTGAGAACTCGCGTCTTTAAATTTACTTGAAAAATGACTGTCTTTTCGATCAAAAAATTTTGCTCACATTTTGTAAAAGAATTGCTTCCTGTTTAGGAAAAAAATAGTGATCTCTGATTGAATAAAAATTTTAATAGCTCATCTTATTGTTTCATTATTTTCCTCTTTCGGCAAAAAGAAAATAATTTCACTGATGTACCGTAAAATGGGGTGTATAGGAACAGCGGGGTCAATCGGAACAAAACTTCCCGACCGTACAAAGAAATTCTTCATAAATATACTATTGAGTATTTTTCGCCATGAATTTTTTTTTAGAAAGGTAAGATCATAGGAAGTAGGAAAAAATTACTTTTGTCAATCTGGCAACACTACTGGCTTCTAAAGAGGGGCTGCACGTTGAATGCTAGAAAACATCACATTTTCATAGACTGCAAAACTTCATATGCAAGAACAAACCTTCTTATATTTAAAAACTATGAGTGGTATGTTTCAATTATACATATATCTGAACAACAGAATACCACATTAGAATTTACATTTTTTATAAATTGTGTCATAAAAGTGAAGAATTCTGAAAAATGCCATAGGAAAAAAATTTGCGGGGTGAATCGGAATACTTAGTTCTGTTGTTCCAATTCAAACTTATTTGAAGGAAACTGTTTGAAAAATCAAGATTCTAACTCTAATTCTTCAAATCAAGACAAGGACAAGGATTTATTACTGTTTATCCCTTCTCGTGAGCAACTAGATCTTAGAATGACAAAAGTTGCAGATTTCAAAAGATTTTTTCTCCAGGAGACTTCTTTTTACTTAAAATAAAAGGGGGAAGTCACATAGACTTTATGTAGTAAACGTCCAGCACACAGACAGTGATGAATAAGCGAAAAAATCTTTCAGGACAATCCCCGAAACCCAGAAATTTCAAAAAACTAAAGAAAAGGTAGAGTTCATCCCAGGAGATGTTATGAAAAAACTTAAGCCAAGTCACAATTGCAAGTTTTAAGGACAAGTACATATTTGTGGACGAAATGAGTGACTTCCATTCATGTTAAATCTTCGTATTTCAATTCAAAAGTATTTCTTAAAATTACTTTTCATTTTTCCTAAGTTTAAAATTATTTTGAATTTTCACAAATTATAAACGTTTACTGGTACTGAAATTATACATTTATTTGACAGTAATTATCTGTTCTTATTCTCCCCCATCAATATTAGTCATGTTTGTGAGACCTATTACAGATTAAATTGAAAAAAATAAAAATTTTAACAAGTGTTCCGATTGACCCCTATCAGCGGGGTGATTCGGAACACCCATAATTTGCTATATATTTTAATAGTAATTGTTCAAAATCTTTTGTCTTTGCTTGGAATATCAAAAGTAAATCAAGACCGAAGTTTTTATCCAAAAAATAAAATTAAAAAAAAATCTTTTAACTGATTTTTTTACAATCAAAGCTGAAAAGTGTTCCGATTAACCCCATTTTACGGTAATACACGAAACAGGATTGTCCGGTCAACGAATTTTCTAAAGTTTGTTTTTAATGCACTGGAAATTGTAAGTGATTTTTGTAAGTTGTTTTAGTCTCATTGTTGTGAATGGTAAATCTCCCTCTATATTTTTAGAGAGTAGTGCTCTGTAACCCTTGAGGGGAGCTATATTTTTAGAAGAATAAAACTGGGAGTGGCCTTTGCTAAAGTGTCACAATATTAAGATGTGCAATAGAGATCAGCCGTCGGCCATTTCGATAAAGATATTCCGATATTTATATGTTTCGATATTACTTGAATCAACAGCCCACAAAGGCGGGACCTAAGAACAGCAAAAATACCCCAAATATTAAATAAAAAAACTCGCTGAAATCCCCTCCCATAAAAAAAACCAGGGCCTCAGTTTGAGCCTTGAACATGAACATTAGCAATATATGTATGTGCGAAACATAAAACGCTATAATGCGAAATTGGTTGATTTTTTTTTTATAATTTTAAGAAACGTGAATTCTTACTGAAAACTGAAAAAAGAAAACGAATAAAATTATTAAAACTTCATGCGCACCTTTCAAAAAAAAAAAAAAAAAATGAAATTAGTAAAGGCGTCCTCGAGTAATCTTATAACATACGTAAAAAAATATTCCCCGACAAATAGTACAACCTCCTCCTTTGTTGATGTTCGTTAATCTATCTTTTAAAATAAAAATGGATGTATGTGTATTTGTTTGTTCCTTATACAAATCCACAGTTTTCGTCGGATTTGAATCAAACTTAGCCCAGATGTTCCTCGATGCACTAGAATTCACATAGGCGGTGTTTTGAAATTATAAAAATCCAAATAGCTCGAAATTCAAATTTTTCGTCTCAAAATGGCCATTTTCATACAATTTTTCAGAGGTAGAGTAATAGAGATGAGCCTTTAAGCATACAAATCGATAAAATTTAACACATTTAAATGGTAGTATTTTCCATCAAAGATTACGATGAATAATCAATTTAAGGTTCACTTATTTCATTTTACATGAAATAAATTAAAGACAAAGATTTTTAGAGCTATGTTGAATTAATAAGCACCCGTGCAACGCCGTGTAATTAGCTAGTAAACGAATAAAATATAGATAAATATTTACACATTGCGAGGGAAAAAAAGCAGTTTGAAAATGTGAGGAAATTGTGGTTCATACCCCATTTCGCCTTCAAAACTTCCCATTGATATGTCACTATGAATGAACCGATAAGGTGCTTAACAATGAACAATAGATATCCGGAGTGCTGAGTTGACAGTTGATGTCTTCGCCTTTTACTGAGAGGGGTTAGGGATTTTTCTAGGGATATTTCTTCTACCGTAGTTATGTAAAACTAATTCTCTGGCTAGCGATCTAGCCAAACTTTAATCTAAGGGTAACTCCGTATCAAATAAAGCAAAAAAAAAAAAAAAAAAAAAACACGGCCAGATTTTCATGAAATTTGCACTTTTTGACATCTTAAATGTATACATTATTTTTTAAAATTCTAACATTTATAATTGTTGAATATTTATTCTTTGAATTTCGTTAAAAAGCCTTCTTTTAACCTTATCGGCAGACTTGAAATCATTTTACTAAAGTTCTGTGGAAGCGACCGACTTTTTAAATAACTCATTTCAAAGATAATAAGATGCAATTTTTTATGCAATTTGAATACTTTATGAAAATGTTTCTTTTTAAGCTGTAATTTAAAATTTTTGAAATAATGACATTTCAGAATTTTGTAAAAATATATAGGATTCAAAATATATTTTAATGAATATATTTGAAAGTTATCTGAGTTGGAAATTGCAAAATAGGGTCCTACATTACTTAGTGTAAATGCTGATCCCTTCATGGAGAAGACGTGTTCGATGTATTCAGTAAGATGCATTTAAAATCTTATAAGTACAGTACAAAACCGGGGTTCTATTCGGGAACCAAAAAATCGGAAAACCAGAAAATCGGGAAATTTTGTCGATTTTCCCGTCATCTTTTAAAATACGCAATTTTGTCACTTTTTAGAAAGGAAACTTTTTTTTTTTTTAATAAATAAATAAATAAATATGAAGGGTTTCTTATGAATACCTTGTTACTCGCAAAAAGCGTAGAAAATTGTTACAAAAACAAACTTTTTGTTACTGAAAGTACAAAGCTGAAATTAAAGGGTCACGCGGGGCAAAATTTCCGAAATATTTTCTTGAATTTCAAAGTATTCTAGTAAATAAAACATTTTCGTATTTTATTCCAGCTATAAACTGAAGAAATAAATATTGTCACCTTCTAATGCAATCTTATACTGAATGATCATTAACTAAAGCCGTTTAGAGATTAAGGCTACAGTGGACAAATAAAATTGCTTTTTTTCAATTATTGATTTACATGTCTAAAACTTTGTGTGCTTGTATTATTGTGTATTTACTACATCCAAAAGCATAAAAAACACAAATTAGTGCAAAAACAATAAATACTTTTTTCCAAATTTCAAATTTAAACATTTTTTTAACAAAATTTCAAAATGTTCCAGGCGTCACAATTTTTTTCAAACTTTGCATTTCCACTTAATTTCCAATCATTAGGCATGATTGCATAACACAATGCATTATATGTAATGTTTTATGTGATAGTTCATAAAAGATAGCTGAAAAGGAAAATTTATATGATTTTTTCAACTGAAAATTTTTATTTTCTGCTATCTTTTATAAACTATCTCATAAAACATTGCATGTATTGCATTGTTTTGTACAATCATGCATAATGATTGGAATTAAGTGGAAATTCAAAGTTTGAAAAAAAAAAATGTGACGCCTGGAACGTTTTGAAATTTTCTTTAAAAAATACGAAAATTTGAAATTTGAAAAAAAGTATTCATTGTTTTTGCACTAATTTCGGTTTTTTCTGCTTTTTGATGTAGTAAATATACAATAATACAAGCAACAAAATCTCAATCATCGATATAATACTCCCACATTTGAAAAGTTCAGTTTTTTTCATTTGTTTTCCGATTCCGTATGTATCCATTAAAAACCTTTTTAAAATTATGTCAAAAAATAAAGTAATCCACATCCTTAAATTAATAAAACCCTTAAACAAGACTAAAATTACCAGAAATTTGCATTTTTGCACAAATAATCGCGAAATGTTCCCTATTAATTTCGAAATCATTTAGGACAAAAACTTTTAACGTCATTTTATGGTCAGCAATAGTATCTCAGCATTTTGATGACTATTTCTCTGTGACAAAAATTAGTGACATGGTACTAATTTTTGTACCATGTCACTAATTGTACCATGTCATTATTAGTGACATGGTATAATAATACTGAATGTATTATAATGTCACTTACATAGAATAGAGCCGCTATATAGACAGGCCGACGCATCAAGATTAAGTTTCACCACCTTGGATCCAATTCCTTAACTTTTACTTTCAATTTTCATTGTTGTGGAGTAGGGTTACCGGAAAAAAGTTTTGGCACATTACTAAGCTTTGCCAAATCCACGTGCCGGTAATAATTGCTCACAGTGAAAAATTACCAAAACGCGATTACTGGCTAGAAAAGACAACCACGCAAACACACAAACACGTGCTGGATCCAAAGTGGTGAAACTTAATCTTGATGCGCCGGCTCGTATATATAGGGGCCTTAACATAGAATGTTTTCATATACGATCGACTTACCGGTAATTGTTACGAACGCTCACGGCTAGTAACCAGTGAGACTTTTCGAACACAACTTTTACATCATCCGCAGATTTAATTTAGAAGTGAAGTGAACGGAATTGAGAAACAGATTGAATTTTGTTTGTTTACATGTGCCCAGTGGCGTAATTTGAGGGGGGCATAGGTGGGCAAGTGCCCCCCTACTTTTTTTGGTCCAGGGGCAAAGTTATTATTTTGCCCCCCTAGTTTTTAAGTGAAAAATTTTTTTTAATTGTTTGTCAAATGATGCATACCTTATTTTCAAAGGAGAAAAATATAATTTCCTAAATGTAACCATTGTAGGAAAAGACGGGATACAGAAACAGTCTCGGTACAAGGAAGCAACCTCTCTTCCTGATAGCGAGCCCCCACCCCCTTTTCCTTGGAAACTGCTTAAATAATAAATAGGGTCTGATTTTATCCATAAGACCTCCCTAGACACACATGGTCAAACAAGGGGCTCTGAAAGGACAAAATCTATTTAATTTACGTTGCTTAAGGTATCTTTGAAAAAAGTAATTTTGAACGAAAAAAGATGATAAAATTGCATAATAAAACAATACTTGTAGCTGATACTTGAAAGTTGTTTGGCAAATTTAATTGATGTTTTTCTTTTTCTTTTTACTTCCTTTTACGTAATAAAGAAACTATTGTGATCGCAAAAAAAAAAAAAAAAAAAAATCACTCAAATTTGAGTCTAAATTTTGATTTTGCTCACCCCCGAATGAATGTTCAGTAGTTTTTTCGACCTGTCAGCACGTGCATATGTACCTACCAACATATAAGCAGCCGAAAAATCCTTTTCAACCACCCCGAGTTAATTACGACGAATTTTCTCGTGACGTCTGTATGTACGTATGTGCGGATGTATGTCGCATAACTCAAAAACTATACGCCGTAGAAACGTCTAGCTCGGTATGTAGGCTCTGAAGATGGTCTAGTTGTGCACCTCCCCTTGTGGTTGCATTCGAATGTTCCCAAAGGGGTGTTTTACCCCTTTTTTGGGGTAAATCAGTGTTAATTTCAATGCAGACTCAAGTGATATGAATTGGCGCGACCACTTGGCGATATGTCGCCAAGCTTTTGAACGCCAAGTGTTTGACGCAATTTGTCGCCAATTTGACGACACATTGCCAAGTTGGCGACAAATTTAGCGAAAAAATTATTTTTTGAATTTGGGTTCAACTTGCCGCTAATGGTGATATTTTGCGAAAAATTCACTGAATGATATTAAAATCAGTAATATTTAGAAAATTAACCATTGTAAAATACTTTTTGCATTGTTTCGTGGCAGATCATATAGTGCAGCAGATATATGACAAAAAAAAGGGGGAACTGTGCCTTTAATGATAAAAGCATATAACTTGGTGTGCATATACTATGTATAATTGCGAGTCATCTTGGATACGCGGCTATCTGAGATTTCGAATATTTCAGTAATGGCAGACGTTCGAAATGGTGGTCTCTGAATATATTTTATGTGCTTCTTTGTTTCGAAATTTACAAGGTTAATAACGTACGTTTCGAAAAAAATCTTGGAATTTAATATCCTTTTCAATTAAAGTTCTATTGCATTGTGTGTTTTAAGCGGATTTTAACTTTTACCGCTAGGGAGCGCTTTATAATTCTTTTTTAATCGTCCAAAATGCGCAACAGATATGTGACCAAAATTGATGGAATTTTGTCTTCAATAGCTGAAGCTAACAAATTTAAATAAAGATAATAAATATAAACTCATGTTTGTGAAAATTGCAACATCATGAAGGAATCGTCATAAGTGAATGAAATTTAATACACAGCTGAGTGATAGTGGTAAAAATAAATGATTAAACTTAGAAAGCCAACAAATAATTTAAAAATATTGAAATTAGTATTTTGTGTAGCCACCACGCGCTGCAATAAGTGCTGTCACGCAACGTGGCATGGAGTCAAACAAATTTTTAATGTCTGCCTGATCAAGAGCAGTCCATACTGTTTGTATGCGTACCCAAAGTTTGTCTGTAGAAGCAACAAGACGAGGATCCCGAACGAGACGCCGACCAACGAAATCCCATACATGTTGAATGGCGACATATCCGGGGAATACGTTGGCCAGGGAAGAAGCTGTACTTGCTACTATGCAGGGAGGGATTGAACTATCCTAGCGACATAAGGTCGGGCATTATTCTGCTGAAATACAGCGCCAGGCGAGCCTTGAAAGAAGGGGACAGCTTGGGGCTGTAGAACTTCACTGATGTCCCGGTTGTTGTTCAGGCTACCCACAATTCGTAGCAATAGATATCGTCTGTGATATGATATGGCACCCCAGACCATGACTCCAGGTGTTTGTCCTTTGTGCCGTTCGATACACTGTAAAAACTACGGGTGACGCAGGGGTGCCAATAAGAAAGCTTGGGTGAAAGCAAGGTGCCACGGGGTGCCACAGCGAATTTGAAATGCTCTTACCGCACTAAAAAGCCTCCCATCGGCACCCTTTGGGGTGAATGAAGCTTGCGCATGCTCAGTGAGACATCTCGCCGTACCAAAAGGCACCTTTGACAGAATGCGCCTGCGCGAGGTCTCATCATCATCATCAACCATTTGAATGGCGGACATCTTGTTTACGTCGACACGACAGAATTTTCGGTACAGTGTTTTCACAGTCTTGGATTTCACCTTGAGTTTATTACAAAAATGGATTAATTCTTCATATTAGTCTTCGAATTCTCACGTAAGTACATGCATTTGATAATAGTTCTAAGAATTTCCAACATATTTGTACAATCATTTCAAAGTGTACGAACGGAAATGTATCTCTGTGCAGCGAATCTCTTTTGCCGTGCAGATACAAACAAGCAGCAGAACGCGAAGGAAAGGAAAAAAAAAAGAAACTCTGAATGACTCTTTCTTTCTTTCTTATTTGTTTTTATCATACGTATATGTATATGCTATTTTAATGCCATACATTGGCCATACAATGCCGCACTCTGGAAGGTGGCGTTCACCGGCATAGCGTCGGACGCGAATGCGGCCATCATGGTGCCACAAATTAAAGCGGGATTCGTCAGAAAACACAACATACTGCCAATCAGCACGCCAGTCCTTATGCTGAATGGCCCGTTGTAGCCGTAGGCGGCGATGGTTTAGCGTGAGCGAGATCCTGTATTATAAAGGAAACCTTGCGCGCAGTCCGTGCTGCAGCAGACGTTCCACGAATTGGTGGAGCACACATTAAAACACCTGTAGCTGTTGACCACTGTGCTGCCAGTTGTCTAGAAAAAGCTGTACGGTCCGTCAGTACTATGCGGATCAGGTGTCTATCATCGCGCGCTGACGTCACTTTTCGAGGTCCACTCCCGGATTTCCGAGTTGTCCGGCACTCGTCCGTCCACTGCTTCCAAACACGCATCACTGTGCTGCTTTTACGCTGCACACGAGCGGCTACTTTACGATAAGACAATCCAGCTTCACGAAGGCTGATGATCCTCCCCGTTCAAACTCCGCAAGTTGCTGAAACATCGATCTTTTTCGTCGAAAAGGCATAAGCAACGTCTCATCTAACGTTTATCTCGAGCAGATAACCGTCTATAACTATACACGCAGTGCTGCAGCCATCTATTTATTCGGATAAATCCGGCGTTCAGAGGACGCTGCTCAGCGTACGCATGCGCTACGCGTCTAAAACTCTAATCATTTGCATATCATACCCTACTTTGCATTTGTTGAAAATTTCAGCCCATTCGCGCAAGTCCTTCATGGTGTTGCATTTTTCACAAACATGAGTTTAATTACGAGGAGCACACTTTATGCATGAAACAACAATAACTCTGTATAGCTTTAACAGTTGTCATTTAACATGATTTTAACAGGTTTGGAGGAACTCTAAAGATATTCAGAGGAATCTTTGGATTTCGATATGGCTCTCTCTCTTTTGGATATCAGTTCTCTGGTTGTGAACCGAAACCTCCGCCCTCACTCAAAACCTTTACCCTTTCTACCACCCTCTTCAAAATGTTAAATTCAATAAATGTTACTTTACTTCTTAAACAATACAGGTTATTGAAGATCTAAAAACATTTGCATATATGATAAAACTAGCAAAAATACCCGGCGTTGCCTGGGTCAGTAATAATATTGAGAAACAATTTATATACTTACCTTTGTTTTTTTTTTTTTTTCCTGAACTGAAAGAACTCAGAACACACCGCTTGGCGATTTTTAAAATGTCGCCAAATTTTTGCGTAACTGTTTTGGGATACCTAGGATAATTTTGCTCCCCTACTTACTTTATGAAAATACATTAAGTATTATTATGTCACTAATTTTTGTCACAGAGAAATAGTTGTCAAATTCTGAGATACTATTGCTGACCACAAAATGACGTTAAAAGTTTTTGTCCTAAATGATTTCGAAATTAATAGGGAACATTTAGCAGTTATTTATGCAAAAATGCAAATTAGTGGTAATTTTAGTCTTGTTTAAGGGTTTTATTAATTTAGTATGTGGATTACTTTACTTTTTGACATAATTTTAAAAAGGTTTTTAATGGATACATTCGGAATCGGAAAACAAAAGAAAAAAAACTGAACTTTTCAAATGTGGGAGTATTATATCGATGATTGATATTTTGCTGCAGTCGATAAATATCAGACAATAATCGGTTTATTTTGGTTACGTCGTGTAAAAAGTAAAGTATTATTACGTAGTCTTCGGCACAAAAATAGGCGTCAGTTGAAAAAATCGCCGAGAATCTCAGTTATTAAAATCTTGCAGCAAATTTGGCAAAATTCCTGTTCAATCGGATACTAAGGAACTGCCCTATTATAAGTACCAGAGAAAGTGACCAATCAAAGCAAACAAATTTAAGAAATACCGTTAAGTTGTATTTAAAGCTCCATCAAATTCGAAAATAATGAACCTAATCAATTTATTAGTTGCCAATCTCTTCTAGCGGTTACGTTACCGATACTCTAAAACACATATTTACAAAATTCGAGAAAATAATTGACGCCGTGAACAATCTACTAATGTTTTAAAATACAAATCATAGAGTAAAAGCTCGTTCAAGAGCTGGCGCGTTCGTTTCCAATGTCTATGTAAAAACCTTTATATTAACCATGAAGCTGAAAAAAAAATTACTTTTTGATTTGACTTGAGAAAAGCCTTGAACATTTAATGCAAAAAGCGGAAATGATATACGCAATTCTAGCTATCGACAGGGAGTTGAGATGATGCACTAAATACTGAATTACTTTGCTGGAAGCCTTCGCGGATTTATGCGAAAAATGTACCTTAAATTGGAATGAAAAAAGCGCTACCAATCAAACTTTTTCGAATATCGTTAGAAATTATAGCCTATGTGTTATTCTGATGTATAAGCTACATTATGGTAAAAGTTTCATTAAAATCCATTCAGTAGTTTTTGCGTGAAAGAGGAACAAACATCCATCCAAACATCCAAACTTTCGCATTTATAATAGTACTAGCAAAAATACCCGGCGTTGCCTGGGCCAGTAAAAATATTGAGAAACAATTTATAATCGCCTTTTTTTTCCCTAAACTAAAAGAACTCAAAACGTACCGCTTTGACGATTTAAAATGTCGCTAAATTTGCGGTAACTGTTTTGGGATACCTAGGATAATTTTGCTCCCCTCCCTACTTTATGAAAATATGCTTAAGTATTATTAAGTCAGTAATTTTTGTCAAAGAAAAATTGTCATTTAATACTGAGAAAATATAGCTGATCATGAAATGACGCTAAAAGTTTTTGTCCTAAGTGATTTCGAAATTAGTAGGCAGCATTTGACAATTATTTGTGCGAAAAACAAATTAATGGTAATTTTAGTTTTGGGGTTTGATTAATTTCGTATGCGGATTACTTAACGTTTGACGTAAATTTTAAAAGTTTTTTAATGACTACGTACGGAATCGGACAAAAAAAAAAAAAAAATAAATAAATAAATAAAAAAATAAAACCCTGAGCTTCTCTTCAACTGTGGGAGTATTATCTTGATGATTAAGATTTTGGCGCAGTCTACAAATATCAAGACAACAATCGTTTTATTTTACTTATATCGCATAAGAAGTAAAGTATTATTACATAGTCTTTGGCGCCAAAACTGGCGTCAGTTGAAAAAATTACCCATAATCTTAGTTATTATAATATTCTTGCAACAAATTCGGCAAGATACCTGTTTGATTGGATTCTAAGTGACCAATTGTAAGTACCCGCCGAGTCAGCGCAAACAAATTTTTAAAAATACCGTAAAGTTGTATTTAAAGTTCCATTAAATTGGAAAATAATGAGCCCAATCCATTTATTAGTTGCTAATCTCTTCAAGCGATTACATTACCGATACTCTAAAACACATACTGTCGGCTCCGCTCGAACGAATACTGTCGGTTCCAAGAAATATTATTTGATTAAGCGGAGAATTCGATTAAGCGGAATCTTTAGCATTGCGTCTATGGCATGGGAAATATCCAGTTCCAGGATATTTTATTCGTTTATCCGTTACCCGATTAAGCAGGACAGACAAATTTACGAAACTTGTGAAACTAATTGATACAGTGAACAATTTACTAATAAAGGAATACAATTTATTCTAAAAAAATAATATTTTCACGCAGCAATGCGCATTAAGAAACACATTGCTTAAGGATAAATATTCTACTTACAGAACTAAGACTACAAAACGTTTTAAATACAAATCATGGTAAAAGCCTGGATATTCCCCATGAAGCTGGGGAAAAAACCCTTCATGATTTGACTTGAGAAAAGCCTTGAACATTAAATACGGAAAGAAGAAATGATGCCGCAATTTTAGCTTTTGACAGGGAGTTGAGATGATGCACTAAATACTGAATTAGTTTGGTCAATGCCTTTTGATTTATGAGAAATATGTACCTTAATTTGGAATGGAAAAGGCGCTATAGATCGAACTTTTTTTAATATCGTTATAAATTATAGCCTATGTGTTATTCTGATGTATAAGCTACATTATGGTAAAAGTTTCATCAAAATCCATTCAGTAGTTTCTGCGTGAAAGAGGAACAAACATCCATACATCCATACATCCATCCATACAAACTTTCGCATATATAATAGTAGTAAGAAAATCTGGTATGGACTCCACACTACTTCCTTTTACGTGTAAATTTCTTAGTAGTTGCCTTAAGTGTTAAAAAAAGTGCTTGGAGTGAGCAAGGTAACAATTCAAATATTTACTCCCCTAATCTACCACGAAACAATGCAAAAAATATTTTACAATGGTTATTTTTCTAAATATTGCTGATTTTAATATCATTTAGTGAATTTTTCGCAAAATATCGCCAATAGCGCCAAGTTGAACCCAAATTCAAAAAATAATTTTTTCGCCAAATTTGTCGCCAACTTGGTGATATGTCGCCAAGTTGGCGTAAAACACGTGGCGATCAAAACCTTGGCGACATGTCGCCAAGTGGTCGCGCTAATTCATATCACTTGAGTCTGCATTGAAATTAACACTGATTTACCCCAAAAAAGGGGTAAAACAACCCCTTGGGAACATTCGAATGCAACCACAAGGGGAGGTGCACAACTAGACCATCCCCTACATACCAAGCTAAAAGCTTCTACGGCATATAGTTTTTGAGTTATGCGACACACATACGCACATACATCCGCACATACGTACATACAGACGTCACGAGAAAACTCGTCGTATATAACTCGGGGGTGGTTGAAAAGGATTTTTCGGCTGCTTATATGTTGGTAGGTACATATGCACGTGCTGACAGGTCGAAAAAACTACTGAACATTCATTCGGGGGAGTAAAATCAAAATTTAGACTCAAATTTGAGTGATTTTTTTTTCGCGATCACAATACTTCCTTTACTACGTAAAAGGAAGTAAAAAGAAAACTCTTACAAAAAGTTTGCCCCCCTACTTTTCAAGGCCAAATTACGCCTATGATTGATAGAATGATACAACTGAATATTTTTGATTGTTTTTGAAAGGAATCCATAAAATACCTTCCCTCTTCATTTTCGGTACAGATAATGCTGCAGTAAATGTCAATAGCATTTTAAAACTACTGAGTTTAATTCAAGTCACGAATTCTTTTAAAATATGTTGGAAAGTCTGAACTGTGAGAAATGCCTTAAATTACAAGTTTCGATCATTTTCAAATCGGAATTCAAGGTGAAAATGTACCAAGACTTTGTGAATAAAAGCAATAAATAAAAGTAAACACAATTGAAAAACAAAAACGCACACAGCACAGGGGGGATCTGCAATAGTGAACAGTGAGGGTGCCATTATGCTCTCCTATACGGTTCCATCTTTCACCCGCGCTGCTCGTTGAATTGAGGGTGCCAGTTTTTCACCCAAGCCAAGGGTGAAATCTCGGCACCCTACTGGGTGCCGCTCCTGTTACAAGCGTTTCACCCCGGAAAGGTGCCAATTGCAACCATTAGTTTTAACAGTGTACGCAGAACTGAAACACTAGAGCCATTTTCCTGATCAGCTGCTCTTTTGTCCCTGAAGTTACTTTGTGGTTTAAATTTGCGTATAGATTTAAGCCTTGAAAATTTATTCAATTTGATTAATTAATATCTCCTGTTACTTACTTAACTTTCTGTCTCTTAATTTATTTGGCGAATTGATTTAAATTTTAACATGACTTTAAGTGGAATTTAAAAGGTTGTGGAGAGCATTTGAACTAAAGGATATAATAATTTTTCTTCAGAGGAGGTTAAAGTGAATTTAAACTTATTAAGTTGACTTCCTCAAAATTCGGTGTTACCGAAAATGTCACAATGGAACTATTATTGTTAAAAATTTAGGGATGGCTATTCAGTTCCTCTTCGCATTTGGCGTCGTAAAGTTTGCCGACAATCAGGAAATTTACCAAACATCCCAGCCAGTGAAACACTACTTTCTCCAAATCAAAGAAAAAGAAAACGGTCTGGGAAGGGACAGTAGTTGTTTGCAGTCTAAAGAGTATTTTATTGCATGTTTAAAACATGCATGTATTTAATGTATTTATTGCATGTATTTAATGCCACCATCACTAAATTTTTAATAATAATAGTTCCATTCTGACATTTTCTGTAACACCGCTATTCAGTTACTTCTCGTATTTGGCGTCGTAAATTTTGGCAACAATCGTGAAATTTTCCAAACTTCCCGGCCAGTGAAATCTTGATTATTTGAGGGTCACTGTTAGATTGTAATCACTTCAAAGAGATGGTACGAAAGACATTATATTTCTTTCCTTTTAATGTTCACATTAAAATCATGGAAGAATGGTTGTGGCTGATCTACCTGATACAATCGGTTCCCTATGTTAATAAATTTAGATTTGGCGATTAATTTTACATTGAAATTACGGTTAAATCGGTGAATTATGTTACATTTCAAGGGCAATATTGCTGTGGTCGTTGAGAGTTTTCGAAAATCTTGGCTCTACAGTTGTGTCAAAAGTTCTATTGAAACGTAAAAATTTCGCTAACAATAAATAAGTTCGTCACACACACACGAAAAGAAGAAAAAAGTCTTTAAAACTAAAATAATTCTCGCATTGAACACTACAAACTGAAATGGCATTAAAAGTGTTATCAATATATTTTAAAAGGTCGTGGTGCACATTTGAATTAAAGAATATAATAATTTTACTTAAGAGGGTGGAGTGAATTTAAATTTATTCAGTTGACTTTCTTTACATTTTTTGCATGGGCATCGCCGTGCGGGTACTGCTAGTAGAAAATAAATAGGACAACAGCTCTGACATTGCATTAATCCTTCTGAAAATTATGCATTAAAATTTGGTAAACTGTCCTTAAAAAATCAATATAATAAGAGAAGTAGTCTTCAAAAATCCCAGTAACAATGAAGACAACATTTCTCATTACAATAAGGACAAAAGTTTCTAATCAGCAATGAATAGTCTGTCTAAAAATCCCCTTTAAAACTTTAACGGATACTATCCCTTTGTTAAAATTATCAATATATCGGGAATCCTCAGCAAAATTAAAGGAATAGCTTATTAAGAATCTCGTCAAAATAAAGACACCCCCCCTCCTCCACCTTGCAAAACTAAAGAATCACATTGTTTATTAATTTAAAACATGCAGAAAAGATTTAACCAGTTGTGTAAAGTAAATTGTTTAGCCATTATAACTATGAAAAACCAACTGATCCGTAATTCTGTTAAAATACAAATTTGCGAATAATAGAAATGTGATTAGCAAGTGAAAATTCCTAGCATGATGTAGTCTTCGTTCTTCGAGCAGTTCAATCATAATAAAAACGAAAATGCAACTACTAATACTAAGCCAAACTTTGTATCATTTCAGATCCAGACGTGACGGCAAACGACGGAGTTTACAGTCGATACTTCACTCGATTTACAGGAGAGGGCGAATACACCGTGTCAATAACTGCCAAAGATAACGGGCAAGCAGCGTGGGGCTGGGATGGTAAGTGGACTTTCGAACTCTTTCTCTCACCTACACTTTGCTCTCTGCTTATCTCGAAGTAAACAACAAACTAATAGCCCTCCCCAGTTTGACTTCTGCATATAAAGGACAGATAATAGTTTCTTATCGATAGGTGCGTGTCAAAAGAGACAGGTCTTTTCATAACAATGTGCATATTTATGGTATCTGAGAATGCTAGTTTGCAGGGGTGCCCTGATTTTAAATATTTGGGAGGGAGATACATATATTTGGGTGGAGTGTTAGTCATCTTATCAGATTTATTCAGCCAGTAACATTTGATTTTTGATGGATCTTAAACTTGCTTCTTTCATAAGAAAATTTTTCGGACCCACTCAAGAGAACAATAGATGGAGAAACCTGTACAACAGTGAAATTTACAGCAAGTATGAAAAATTTGCCGCGACCGATATAGTGAGAGTATTAAAAGTTTCATGTATTCGGTGGCTAGGACATCTTTATAGATATGCTGATGTTGTCCCTACCAAAAAAAGTGACTTTTTCGAAAATTGAAGGGATTAGACGTCGAGGACGACCACTCGCTCGATGGTTGGACGATGTCGAGAAAGACCTAAAACTAATGGGAATCAACCGATGGAGGGCCATTCTGACTAATAGGGTCAACTGGAGGAAAGTCACAGCGAGTCTGCCTTGGCCTGCAAAAGGCTGTTGTGCTTTTGCTGCTGATGATGATGAAACTTGTTTCTTGTTACAACGTTATGTTGTTTAAACTCTACGTGCTCGTTCTAAAAAACTAAGAACCACATAAGCTCTGCCAAACAAAGATTTTCAGCTTCGCCTGCCTTTTAAAGTGTCTGCAATAGTTCATTTTAGAATGCCAAATCACCTAGCTGCTGCTTTGACATCTCCAGTTTTTACAAAAAGCAATGCTGCTTGGATGTTGCTTTCATTATTTTCCAAAAAGAATGCACGACTGGAAATTAATAGAAGTGTATAAAAAAAGTAAATAGTGAATTGAAAGTAGGATTTAAAGCAAAACTTACTAAGGATGGATTACATGGGTTGCACTTGCCCCACAATATGGAACGCATTTATCCCATCTTGATTTTAGGGAAAGTGCGACCCATCATATAAACTAATTTTGGTTGCAGCAGTTAATCAAAATACAATGTGTGTGTTGTTTAGTAGGGATGCACCGAATAATCGGCAGTGTAGATTAATCAGCCGTAATCGGCTACTTTGCCGATTGCACTGGGGAACAGTCCTTTTGCGGCATTCTAACTTAAAGTCAATTCTTTATCAGACAAGTGTGCTGAATACAAGAAAATTATTAGATTCGTCGAACTGGCTCTAGTTTTTAAGATAAAGACTATTAGCTATTTCACTGAGAAAACAGAAATAAAAGTACCAATATGTATTGAAAAAATATTTTTATTAAGATCCTTTACCAGAACGATATAAAAACAAAAAAAAAAAATATATGCTGTTCATCAAATTATTAAAACAGAAATTCCAGAAAACTTTTTCTGTGAACTTTTCTGTGATGATATTGTTCAGGAAAATCTCTTATTAAAGTACAATAGAAGTCTGTCGTCATGTGGCGATTCCATCGACCTTGGTAACATTCTTCCATTATTTTGATGTCCTGGTGGAACTGTTCTCCTTGTTTCTTGCTATAATTATCCAAATTATCTGGAAATCTGTCCAAATGGCTATGCAGAAAATGCAATTTAATGCTCATAGTAGCTCCTAATATGTGAAAATTTTAAAGCAATTTAACAACTAATTTTGAATAGACTAGTGATTCAGTGTAGCTCTAAAAATGTTTGACTACTAAAACAAAGCTTAGCCATGCTTCAGATTCAATTTGTGTCATATGTATTACAAATACAGTTTCTTTTAAAAGAGTATGGATTTGCGTTCCATCGAAGATGCCTGCTTCTTATATTTCCATGCTCAGGACTGGAAATTTTTGATGCATATATATTTAAAACAGTCACCTGTCTTATCAAGGGCTTTGATGAACTGTCTAATTAGCCCAAGCTTGATGTGAAGTGGTGGAAAAAGACTGTTCTCTCCCAGAGGCGGACTGGCCGTAGAGGCCACCTGCCCGCGGGCAGGTGCGCCCTCCGGCCTGTGCGCCCTTAAAACGTGTGCACCTTCGGTTTTTTTTTTAAATTTTAAAGGTTTGAAAGCGACCCCTAATAATTTGAACAGTACCCCCCCCCCTCACACACACACACTGCCAGTGCGCCTTCAACTTTAGTAAATTACTTATTTTTTACTTTTTTTCCGTTTGGAACATGTAAAAAGTAGTCAATAAGCGTTATCAGAAGGCGGCTCTTAGTGTACCCCAGAAATGATAGGTGGTCTTTAAGGGGGATCTCATCCAAAGTTAGCGCCCTCTGGCCTGTTTGTCCTTGCGCCGTGAAAAAAGCCCCCCCACCCACCTTTTTTTTAGCCTACTTTCCCGTTAAAAATAAAAGAAAGACGAAAAAAGTAGGAAAAGTAGCTTAATGCATCTAAAAAATATCGCCAAGTCCAAAAAAAAAATCGCCAAGTTAAAAAAAATATCGCCAAGTCCAAAAAATATCGCCAAGTTAAAAAAATAAAGAGGTAAAATGAATATCGAAAAATTAAAAATTTGAAAGTAGGGTATTGAGATGGGGAATTTGTGTCGGTCGGTCGGTCGGTCTGTCTGTTCCCCCCCCCCCCTAATAACTTTTGAATGAACATTCCGATTTGGACAAACTTTTTTTTTGTTGGAAAGATCTCGGCGAGTACAGCTCATTCCCATATTTGATTTTTTGATTTGAACAATTTTTGGTTCAACTTTGAGCCGTTCAAACAACCGGTCCCGCGATACTAACTTTTGAATGAACAGTCCGATTTGAACAAACTTTTTTTTGTTCGAAAGATCTTTTCAAGGATACTTCATTCCCGTATCTACATTTTCGATTTGAACAATTTTTCGTTCAACATTGAACCGTTCAAACAAACTGTCACCCCTAATAACTTTTGAGTGAACAGTCCGATTTAAACAATTTTTTTTTGTTCGAAAGATCTCGGCAAGGATACTTTATTACCGTAATTAAATTTTAAATTTGAACATTTTTGGTTCAACATTGAACCGATCAAGCAACCTTTCCCCACCTAATAACTTTTAAGTGAACCGTCCGAATTGAATAAACTTTTTTTTGTTCGAAAGATCTTATCAAGAATACTTCATTCCCGTTTTTAAATTTTCGATTTGAACAATTTTTCGTTCAACATTGAACCGTTCAAACAACCTCTCACCCCTAATAACTTTTGAGTGAACAGTCCGATTTAAACAAACTTTTTTTTGTTCGAAAGATCTCGGCAAGGATACTTCATTACCGTATTTAAATTTTCAATTTGAACATTTTTTCGTTCAACATTGAACCGTTCAAGCAACCTTTCTCCACCTAATAACTTTTAAGTGAACCGTCCGAATTGAATAAACTTTTTTTGTTCGAAAGATCTCGGAGAGACTCATTCCCATATTTCACTTTTCAATTTGAACCATTTTTCGTTCAATGATGAACCGTTCAAAAAAATTTTAACATGAGCGCCTGCTGGGAAATTTAAATTGAATGTTAATTCTGAACTTAAAGGCGGATTTCCTTCAAACTAACTGTGTAAGAAAACGGTTTTGATAAAAAATGTATGTAAAGTACTTTTCTGAAAAATCTTCTGTGAGGACTCTGATTCCGACTCCGACTCCGCAAACATGGCGGAAATGCAAGCTCAGAAAAAAATGACTGACTGGGCAGACGATTTTTTGTTTATTTATTCATTTTTTTTGTTTAATTTATTATTATTATTATTATTATTTATTTATTTATTTATTTTTTTTGGCAGACGATATTTTTTTTTTTGATTACAAAAATTGTTCATTCACGAGAGCATTTTATTCTTTACTTATATTTAACAACTGACAACGGATTAAAAATAAAATTCGAGATATTTTATTAACGAACGAGATTTTTTTTCTTTCTTCGATAAAATGTGTTTTGATGTTCTTTGTACTTTTATGAGCCAATATTTAGAAAAGTGCCAATTTGAAGTTGGAGTTTTCTGAAAAAAAATTTTTTTTGCAGAAAAAAACTAATATTGGATTTTAAGTCTAAATTGGGTCTAAATGCAAGAAAATAAAAGTTGGGAGGTCAAGGAAGTTATTTACCCCCTCCTTAGATTACTCACTTTTAAGCCGTTACAGATCTGATGAATGTTACAGATCTGATGTTAATATGAGCTACATATTTGAGTTTATGCTTTCAGTCTTCCTAAAAAATCTCTAAATATGATATCATTTCCTTGCATTTTTAACAGAATTGAGATAATTATATTAAAATATATATATTAGGCTAAAACATCAAATTTCATTATGAAAAAGCATTTCTTGGAAATAAAAATGAGCGATAAGGTTTTTAGATAAAATAAATTATGAGATTACCAAATCCAAGCTAATAAAACATTTAGTTTATTTTGAAACAACACACAACTTCAACTTTTTCAACACACAACTCTTCTGCTTGCTTTTCTTTAATTAGTTGCAGGAAATTTAATTTCTTGATCAGAAATTCAAATTTAGCATGCTAGTTATTATCTAGTTATTTAGCGAAGTTATGAGAAATTGAAGCACCAAAATAAATAAATAAATAAATTAAAATAATAATAATTAATTAACTTAATTTCTGCAGTGTCAATTTTTCTTATTTTACTAACTTGTATTGTTAGGTCATACAAACCACAAATGAAGCAATTGTACTAAAACTCATTGCTTTTCATCTTTTAAGAACAAAAATATTCAATATATATGGCTAAAGTATGATTTTTGCTTTTTATAATTCTGAAACGTGTGAGTTAGTTCTGTACCATATTTGCTGATTTTCAATGTTACCGCTCTGACTGTTACTGATCTGACAAACTGACAAAGTTTTTTTTTTATTTCCGAGTCGATCGCACTAAACCAAAATCAAACACGTGGTTTTTTCATTTGTAACAAAGGACTATACTTATATATAAAAAAATTTTTAAAATAATAAAAACTGCGCATTTTAGAGCGTGTTACCGATCTGATGACTCAAATGACACACGTTTTATAAAATCACTTTAAAAAATCTTACCTACAATTTTAGATGAAGAAATGCAAATTTTTAATTACAATTCGATAAAACTTTCCACCAGGTACTCAGTATCACGTGGTATCGGTGCAGGAAATGATTTTGGGAGCCTAAACATAGATCGGAAGTTATTGTTACCACTCTGACGGCGGAACTTGGGACACGCTTATTTCGCATCAGCTAGAAAATCAGAAATCGATTAAAACAAAAATGAAGTAAAATATTAACAAAGGAGTAAAAATAGAATCGTTTTTTGTGCAAGTGCGTTTTTTTGGGAAGTTAGAAAGTGCGCATGACCTGTTTGCATGCTAAGCTTTGCTACTTGGGACACGTTACCGATCTGATTTTTGATGTATAAACACAATATTTTCTGATGAAAAAAAATTTTTTGTTTCTGATGTTATTAGATGAAATGAAAGAAAAACTTATCTTCTTTCTGGGGAAAATTATTTTTTTAACTAGTTATTGAAATACTGGTGAAAATTCACTTGGGACTCAAATTGGCACTTTTCTAAATATTAGCTCTTATTTATTTTTTTTTTTTTTTCATTTGAAAGCGATTGTGAAATTTTTCTACGGAAGAACTATAGCAGTTACATTCTTTAAAAGGTGCGACAAAACTTTATTTACTCGTTTATTTACTTTTTACGTGTCCTGATCAGGCTTGGAGTCAATTACGAGAAAACGTAATCGATTACGATTATGATTACGAGCGTGAAAAATTGGAGATTACAATTACGATTACGATTACAACCCTCTGCCAAATCGCTATTACGATTACAGCAACGATTAGATTACGTAAAAAAATGTAATCGATTACGATTATTATCTGCCGATTACGATTTCGATTACACGATTACAGATTTGTGAGAAATATACATATACAGAGGAGGATCCAGAAGTTTTGAAAGGAGGAGGTGTTAAGTTTTGGCTCGCTAATTTTATACCTTATCAGTTAAGTGGAAGGAAAACGAAACATGTAAAATTTAAACCTTCTTAAAAATATTATACAATATTGCACAGCGAGTAATATTTTTATAAAATTTTGTAATATTTTATAATATTTTTATATATTACCATCTATTTATTCTGGTAAAAAAATATTATCAAGATAAATATAAATTTGCAATTCATAAATTGTCTTAATATAATCAGTATTAGAACAATAAAATTTCAAATATAATATTCTTATAAAATTTAACATTTTTCATACCTAATGCATGGATAAAATTTTTGTTTCAATGAAAGCAAGATTGGAAAGGGTTGTGCAAATCATAAAATATGTTTCTCATCGCAGGGGGTATTAAATATATATAATTGTATATAACATATATGATGCTCCATTTGCGATAACAGTGTCATAGCTAAGAATTATGATTTTTGATCCACTAATATTATAAGATGATTGCAACTAATGTATAATCTTAACTTGAGGATTTATTTATTTATTTGCGTGTGTGTATGACCATTTTATAATAATATTTTATGTCACATTTTTTAAAGTATACTGAAGTGTAATTATTGCCACTAAAACCATGAAATTAAAATAATGAACATAAATATAAAAAATATTGAAATTATTCAAAGCACAAAAAGATAAATAATACTTAAAAATTAATCATAGGCAATCAATCTTACTCATAAGCAATGTTTTAAAAATCTGTAAATACTCAATTTTTTCATCTTTAACATACTTAATGATTAAAAATAATATTAGCATTAAAGTGTAAAGCATAAACTTAAGATTAAATTATGTGTGAAAATATTTAAAAAATGTTACCAGAGTGCTATTATCGCAAATGAGAGTGCTGTATTTCAAATATATATTAAATGCTAACTAAAGCACAGTTGCAAATTCCCTCTTCTTTTGTAAAATTTCCTCCTCTTTCGCTAATGAAAGAAAAGGGGAAAAATCAAAAACCATGCAACTGTTCAGAGCAGTGGTTCCCAACCAGTTGACTCCTCAAAGGGGCGGTAGGGGGGCAATGGGTATTTAGAAGAGAAAACAGTAGTAATAAAAGGGTAGCGAAAACCGAATTTGGAAACATGTACGAAACTGGTTGCTCACAGGGCCTGATTACTGATTAGGACAACTAGGCCGTGGCCTAGGGCTCCCACAATTTAGGGGCCCCCAAAAGGCTAAAATTGCTGTAGTCAATGTCTGAATTTGTTTCATCCTATGCCTAAATTTTCAAAGCCTCACTACAGGGGGCCCCAAAAAGTATTTGGCCTAGGGCCCCGTGATATATTAATCGGGCCCTGGTGCTCAAAGTTCAAACAATTAATCACAAGTTAGGAAAGAAACAAATTAAAGTTCAAGAGGTTCCTCCTTGCACCTCGGATGAACCTTAGGAAGTATTTTGTCATTCATTGTCAATTTGTGAATTTTGAGATTTTCAACTTATTTTCCTTCAAATTTTTAGTTTCAATGATTTTAATTCCCCCAGATTCAAGGTAGAAAAGAAAATAATGTCTTAAAAAATGTACTTCTGTTTTTAGAAAAGTACGTCAATGATCTTAGTTTAATGTTACCCTTCAAATGCTATATCAGTTCGCTTTGTGAAAGAAAAAAAATAAAGGTATTTTATTCATTAATTAATATTTTTAGATTAAAATTGATTGGTTATAATTGCTTTATTGCTTGCAGTTTACTTCAAATTAAAGTTACGTATTTATATTTTTAATAATATCGCGATGTTCACTTGCGCCAACTTATGGTTTTTTTTCGAGGAAGAAAAGGGGGGGGGGGCGATAGTTGACAATCAGCGTCTTGAAGGGGGCGATGAGCTCAAAAAGGTTGGGAAACACTGGTTTGGAGGGCCTTGAGTATTTAGTCCTGTTAAGCCGAAAAGTATGTGTTAGTAATTTGATACTACTGTTCTCGTCCGAGGTAGAACAGCTTCGTTTGTAGCTATCATTGACAGCTGATGAAAGGGAAAATTGATGACCCATCCTAAAAATCAGGAGGGACGGTCTGGTCATATGCGCCTGAGGTTGCAAAGCACTTAGGGCTCGCTCAAGCTTGCATTGAATCGGGACGCCCAAGACAAAAGAACATGCTCCTTCCCTGGAGTGCTTTTTCCCGGGGGCCCAAATAGAATCCTTATCTTTTTCACGTAAAAACGCAACTTAGAAGCTTTCATTTTCAACAAGTCTGGATTACACGATTACAAGGCCAAATTACGATTATTTTAAGTTAGATTACAATTACGATTACGCAAGAAATACTTGATTAAAATTACGATTACACGATTACGAAAGTCTCATTTCCAAATTATGATTATGATTACGATTACAAAAAATTGTAATCGATTACACATATTACGATTTCGTAATCGGCGATTACTCCAAGCCTGGTCCTGATCATCTGATGAGAGGGGTATATTTTGCTTTTAGAAATCAGCTTTAAGTGTTATAAAGGTAGGTTTGACATAATTTTCAGTTTCAGATATTCAAGAGAATATTGATTAGATGCTAGATTGCCGATGTCGAATGTACGGGAAAGTAGGCTCGTTTAGTTCTTGACAGAACTTCTTGTTTCACTCTTTACTTTCGAAGCACGGACAGCAATCTGTAAAAGATTGAAGAAAATGGTAAAATTCAATAATGTACCAGTTATAATTAACTTTTATTTTTTGCATCACAGACGTGATAGGTTGTCGGAAGGGGGGATCTTTGCCAAAAAAAAAAAAAATACAGCGCCTTCCAGGTTGTACGCCCTTGCGCTCTCGAACCTGTGCGCCTTCGTTTTTTTCCACCTTACTTTCGGAGAGTATGAAACAAGGCAGTCCAGTCGGAGGGGGGGAGGGGTCTTAATCCAAAGTGAGCGCCCTCCGGCCTATGTATCATTGCACCCTCGAATCTAGTTGACTTGGGTGCTCCCCCCCCCCCCCACTTCTTTTAATTCGAAGCGAATGAAATAGTCTATAAAAGTTTGCTGCAGGAGATTATAATTAATAACACTGGTCGACAGTGGTTCACTAACAACAACCAAATTATTATTTTTATTACGTATTCATATAGTTATTTAAATACCTGCAAGTAAAAAAGTCCCACCACGTTTCAATTTTCCGTCATAAAAAAAATATTTTTTTACTATTTTTTATGATTTTCGCACCAAATGCCTATTTTTGGAGGGAAAAGGAGCAAAATATTAACTCCTAAATTTTTTTGGAGGTGAAGGGAGACTCAAAGTCTGAAATCATGACCACCGATAACAAAAAGGGGGGATGAGGGGAGTGTATCTCCTCAAAATATGCAAAAAATCATGAAAAAGTATCTTTTTATTCTGGTTTCTTTAATATGACGTTTTAAAATTTTTTTCTGGTGTAAAATCAGAGTATAAGACCCCCTCCTATTATTCCTATGCCCAAAAAAATTTTCGCGCTGTAAAATAAAATTTAAAAAAAAAAAACCGATAGTATGACTGACGCACGCTAAATACGAGCTAAATACCTGCTAACAACACTGAAACCCGGGGGGGGGGGGGGGGGCTTTCGGCAAAAAGTGGAGAGTGATGGAGAGGAAAGGGGCCATATTTGGATTTTGGAGATAATTTTACACAAGAACCAGCCACAATATGCCGTCTTTCTGAAGAACTGTGATGTGTCTCGTATTTAGCGTGCGACAGTCATAAAATCGGTTTTTATTATTATTTTTTTTTTACAGCGCGAAAATTTTTTCGGACGTAGGAATCATAGGAGGGGGTCCTATCCTCTGATTTTACATCGAATTTTTTTTAAAACGTCATTTTAAAAAAACAAGAATGAAAAGATCATTTTTGGTGATTTTTTGCTCATTTTGAGGGGGTACACCCCCTAAGAACACCTTCTTTGCTATTAGTGGTCATGATTTTAAACTTTGAGTCTCTCTTGAAACTTCAAAAAAAGTTAGGATTTAATATTATGATCCTTTCCTCTTGAAAAAAGGTGTGTTTGGTATGTTTTTTCAGTTATGTTCAGTAATTTTTAGAAATTCATAACAAAAAAACTGTACGTGCTACAGCTTTTTTACTATTATTTTTGAATTCTACACTGCAAAATTAGTCAAAAACAGTTAATTTCATCTTTGTTAGGGAAAAAAAGTGAAAATTTGTCGACTAGTGAATGGGCTATAATTCACTTTAATTCATTGCCCCCCACCCGCCCCAGAGGTGATAGGTAGTCTGGAAGGAGGACCTTTAACCAAAAAAAAAAAAAAAAACCATCTTCCTCTGGGCTATGCGTCTTTGCGCCTTCGAACCTGTGCTCCTTTTTTTTTTTTCTTTCTTTTTTTTTTCTTTTAATTTTTACTCGAAGCGCGTGAAGTACTTAATAAAAGTTTCAGAACCAGGTTTAAATGAATAGCGTAAAAAATAAACTTTGAATTCATAGCACCTCAAAAGGGATATGTAGTATGGTCTCAAACCAAAGTGAGCTCTCTTATTTTTGTTCGTTTTCCTCTCTCTTTTGTGTGTGTGTGTGTGTGTGTCAAGTCAAAGTGTCAATCTCTCCCTTGACTGAGGTTATGAATTCATGTGTGGTGATGTTGGTCAGAGAAATTGGTTGGTAAAAGATTCTTCAGACAGGTATTTTATGATGTTAAAAAGCTGCATGATTAAGCAATTGAATTGTATTGCACTGAAAAACGTGTACTACCGACAAAAATGTTTAGTTTTGCCTAAAGTAAAGTTAAATAATGATTTACTGAATATTGTGTCAGTTGATTGACTGGTTCCTCCCTATTTTCATGAGCATTTTAATAGTAAGCGGATCATCAAAACAGCAGTAAGTAACTAAAAATACAGCAGATAATACCCTTAAACCGCTGAATCTATATATGGGTGATTTTCTCAACACGTTAACTTTTGCCAATGCCAAGTAGGAAAAATTCATCTTGTAATCAATTAATAATTGTTAATATTTGTTTAAAGACAACTCGTTTAAGATCACAAATCAGTGCTCAGCAACGATAAAAAATTAAAAATAAAATTTTAATGACAGTTTTAAGTTTAAATTTAATGTAAAAAGTGTAATTACCATCTCCCGGCTTAAACACTTCCCTAACTCAAGAAATATTTTTAAAACTTTATTCAATTGATAAATAATGACATAGAAAACAAAATACACCATTTAGAATATTGCTTCATGTATATTTTTTACATTATTTACAAACAAAACAGATTAAATCTAATTTTTTAAAGAAATAGTAGTATTTTTCGTTGGAATTTTAAACTTTTACAATACCAACTTTTTTCTTTTGCAAAGAGTTACAAGTTTCTTTATTTTTTCATTTGTCTGTTTTACATTTATTTTTATTCAGTCTATAAAATATTAACTGTAGGCGGACTCGAAGCATAATGAGTACAAGAAAGATCGGTTTCGCAAGAAACGCAAGTTAGCATGCGTAAACCTAACACTGATTTGTTATTTTCATTTCAAACCAACTGATGAAGCTTCATGATATTTGGAATTGACTTCAGTTTTTTTGGTAGCAGGGTTTCAACTCGCTTTATATCAGTCTCTGTGACGGTGAAGAGCCTTACTTTTAATGCTTAACGCAATTTAACATAAAAGTAAACATAATTACAAAATAGAACAAATAATTATTATTATATAAGTATTTTAAGTCATAAGTTAGCTAAAATAATAATGAATTCGTTCTAAATTATTCTAAGAATAAAAAAAGAAAACAGAATTATATGATAACTAACAAGGAGAAATTTAATTAAGATTTTAAAAATTTACTTTTGAAAAATATTTTCCTTTAATGTTGATCTGTTCCGTAGATAAAAACTATTTTGGAGTTCAAAATATTCTTAACTACTTTTTTCATCTCCATTATATCATTTGAACTTTACCTAAAGAATATAATAATTTAACAACTAACAGTTTGAAAAAATAAATAAACAAAATCCAAATATAAAAAATAAAATTTCTAATTTATACTTGAATTGTTAACCATAACTATACAATAATGTAAATGTTACAGACTGTTCCTAGAATAGAAGAGACAGACAAAATTGTGTAGAAAACTTACCATGAAAAATTTCGTGGAAATAAAATACAATTAACGTTTGGATTTATTTCTAAATGCTTAATTTCGTTCTATTCAGCGAGAGAAAAACACTTTGAAACACAAAATATTCTAAACTACTTTTAAAATATTATTGATTAGAATAGTTAAATTTATAAAATTTTATTCTTATAAGTTTTAAAATTTAGATGTAACTAATTAAACAACTAATAACTTCCATACAACTAAATATCATTCTATCTAAATTATTATGAATTTTAAAGATTGAACAATGTGCCTAACTTATTGCCATTTGAAATTTGCTAAAAGTATTAAAAAATAACACAACAATATAAATAACGTGCATTAAAATTTTTAAAATCCATTAAAATGTCACTCTCCCGAAACCACTTCGTAAGTGGGGACGGAAATGACAGGGACGGAAATGACAAAACAGTGGGTTTTCGAAAACAGTGTGAAAAGTTTTTCATATCTTTAATTTAACTGTTGATACCTTAAAAGTGTTCGTAAGAACACGTTCGGCAGTGGTATTTTTTTTAGTTTTATTTAAATTTTCTGGAAGATAACCAGGGGGACGGAAATGACATTGAATAAAGTCACGCATAGAATTTTTAAGATAAAACAAGCCTCACACACCCTAAAAGATGTGTAAACTTCGTTTAAAGCGTATTTTTCTGCTGAGAAGAATGTTCTTAAACATTTTGAGCTATTTTATTGCCAACTAGCGCCATTTATAGAATTTTATTGAAGGTTTTTCTGCTTGGGGGAATTTTTTCTCAAAACCTGGGGACACGTATAAATTGAGCTCTCTATCAAAATATGTAAATATGATAAGGAATGCTGATATGGTACATTGAAGTACACACTTGTACTGTATCATAATGCATATGTATTAATTTTTAAAAATGTTTCTTCATATAGTAATTTTTTTTTAAAGTTGACAAATATGTGTGGGGACAGGGGACGGAAATGACATTTTGCCTATATATTATTTTTTTAATATATAATTTAAGTGCAAAATAGTGCCAATGCACGTTGTCATTACTCTTTGTGAGCATCTTGAATAGAACATAGCATTAGATAATGAAAATAAGTGTTTAATTGGAAGATATGGATGAAGGACACAAAAGTTAACGAATTGAGAAAATAACCCATATACGCACACCATAATTCTTTATAAATCGCACAACTTTTCGAAGGTAAGCAATAAATTGAAAATTAAAAAAAAAATTCTGTATTTTAAGTACAACAGCTAATATGTAACCATTTAGTGCAGAATGAAGCTCTGTTATGAAGCCCATTTATTTGTGAATAATGGTTAAAATTGTATTTTATTTAAATCTATATACGTGTTCCATGGTGTGCCTTATAACGATCTTTTATTGTTTTACAAGATCGGTTTTAACACAATGTGGAGGGCTCGCAAATTATGAAAATTATTATTTTTTTTTTTTTTTCAAACTTCCGAATTCACATGACTTATCTGACTAATGAGAGACAAGTTTGGAAAGTACTAGCAATGGTTTTGGAGGGTTTAACTCATAACAGTTAGGTCAGATTCTTAATTTGTTTAAGAATACAGAATCTAGAATTTTTAAAAGCGTTTGAGACAGAAATCACAAATAAGTAATGCAATTTTTGTTAAGCACCAGAGGACAAAGAAATTGTGGCTAAGGAAGTAACTTTAATTTTTGAATGAAAATAAACGCGTTTAAAATAGAGCGAGATGTATTACTGTGAACAGAAAGTTTTATTTACTGGTGTATTATTTTAAAGGATTTCATCTTTTTTAGCCTTAAATCAATTTAATATAGATGATTTTATCTAGCTTTTGCTTTTATTATTATTTACGCTTTATTGGAGAGTCTGCATGAGAGTAAGTAAAAAAGTTCCGTAAAACATTTCAGAATGTAACACGCTCGTAGAAAACATAACTTTCATTGAGAAATGAATAAACATCGTCATTGTATATCACTGTTTTCTCAGGCATTGCTCGGTTTAGCTTGAAAATAAAAGTTTTGCCAAAAGACGCATGTTCACCAATCAGGCTCAAATAAAAGAAAAAATTGTGTACAATTTCACGCCAAAGTGAAGGAATAGCTATTTCAAAATTTAAATTGAGACCTTATCGGATTTTTTTAAACACACCTATCTCCCCCTCCATATGAAATTTCTGAGT
Organism: Uloborus plumipes; assembly: GCA_038373865.1. Classification (NCBI taxonomy): domain Eukaryota; kingdom Metazoa; phylum Arthropoda; class Arachnida; order Araneae; family Uloboridae; genus Uloborus; species Uloborus plumipes. Next base: position 176 of record JAXGGA010014164.1, on the reverse strand, counting down.
ATTGAAAAACCTTTGTGACAGATTTGGCAAAGATCCGACGGAAACTTATTATTGTTATTTCCCCAATTTAATCCTACGAAACTGGCTAACCAGGCAGTATGACTCAAAATTTAAATTAGACTCTTTGGATTTTTTTTTTGAGTTCCGATGTTCCGAAAATCTTCAATGTGAATTTC
>JAXGGA010014163.1:0-32916 GCA_038373865.1 Uloborus plumipes | reverse complement strand
ATGAGTCACGATTTCAGCTGGTAAGAGCCGATGGTAGGGTTCGAGTGTGGCGCAGACCCCACGAAGCCATGGACCCAAACTGTCAGCAAGGCACTGTTCAAGCTGGTGGGGCTCCGTAATGTGTGGGCTGTTTTTTCATGGCATGGACTTGGTCCTCTAGTGCGACTGGACCGAACATTGACTGGAAATGCTTATGTGCAGCTACTTGGAGATCACTTGCAGCCATTCATGGACTTCATGTACCCAAACAACGATGGGATTTTTATGGATGAACATTGCGCCATGTCACCGGCCACAACTGTTCGCAATTGGTTTGAAGAAAATTCTGGACAATTCCAACGAATGATTTGGCCACCTAGATCGCCCGACATGAATCCCATTGAGCATTTATGGGACACCATCGAGAGGTCTGTTCGTGCCCAAAATCCTGCCCCATCAACACTTTCACAATTATGGACGTCTATCGAGACAGCATGGCTCAATATTCCTGCAGAAGACTTCCAACGACTTGTTGAGTCCATGCCACGTCGAGTTGTTGCACTTCGCCGGGCAAAAGGAGGGCCGACACGATATTAAGAGGTATCCCATGACTTTTGTCACTTCAGTGTATTTTACCATAATAAAGGTCACATGAAAATTTACTAAGTTAAAATTTATTAAATTTAATAAATAAATGCTGCGATACAGAAAATTAGTGAATTTAAACTTTAATTCACAGAGGCAAAGTTTCTTTTATAAATATTTAGTTTTGAATCTGCAATTTCTACGAGAATAGTCTTTTTTTTACTTATTTTTGCCGAAAAAAATCCTATTATATTTCAACAAGTTCAACAAATTTATATTCAACTGATATCTTGTGAGAATTTATCAGATGCGTATTTGACGTGAGGCCGCCCTGGGCTTTTAAAACTGGCCCTTGAGGTGTTGAATTTCAAAGTTGTTAAAAAAAAAAAAAACTTTTTTATTTACTTGATATAAAATGTATTTTCAAGGTAAACCGTGCAAATCCCGGCCACACAGCTAGTTAAACATGAAATTGGTTGGTTGTTAACAATCAGCCAATTGGTAAAAATTCGTCTTTTGGGAATCTCAACTTTTACTACTACAAATCTGCTCTTACATTATTATAAATTAACAACGAGGGAAACGAGAATATTTTCGTTGAATCAATGTTTAGTATATAGAACAGAATTCGTTTTAACGAGCAAGACCCGGTTTTAACGAACAATTTTTTCTGTCTTGCAGTCTTTTTTTCTCATCTTTCTAGTCTTATTCCTGTCTTATCTTTTCTTTTTTTCCCCTGCGGTTCAATACTTTTGTATGAAAAATTCCACCAGAATTCCAGCGTTATTAAATAAAGAACAGTATTTAATTCAATTAGTTGATGTAATTCTCGCTGCCGATCAGCCCTGCTGTCTAAAAAAAAAAAAGTCTTCACTTTGCATGGAAAAAGTGCCGCCCTCCTCCCCAATCGTGCCGCCCTGGGCTATAGCCCATTAAGCCCATACGTAAATACGGCACTGGAATTTATACTTTATCATGATGAAGCACTACGAAATATTATCAAATTGAGTTAAAATTAATTTTAAACTTTGAAAAAAAATGCTAAATCATAACTTATTATTTTTTAAAAAATCCTACTATATTTTAAAAAGTAGTACAATAAATTTAAAGTCAACCGAATCTTGTGAGACAATATTTATCATAATAAAGCCCATGCAACTAAAAAATAATTACTTCTTTTGTCAATGGAGCTTTTTGCCGGAACAACAAACAGTATCAAATATCTAACATATTAAACCATTATGGCAAATGAGACTAAGATTTTAATTACAATAACGCTGATAAATCATAATAGAAATAAATTGGACGAGCTATTTTACATACCTGTCGTAGCACAAAATGTCAACATACAGCACAAAAAAGATCAGCAAAGGAGTATGTAGATTTTAAAAAATACACTAACACACTCTTTTGCTGCCCATTTTGTTATCGATGTTTCCATAGGAAGACGTTTGAAACAGCAGTTTATGCCTCGGCAATTAATAATGCATAATGGATGGACAGATAAATAAAATCTTCTTCTGATAGTAAGTGTTCAGAGCAAACCATAAAATGCTTATTCTGCACAAAATGCACCCGACTGACTTTTCATTTGCCGTTTCTTCAAACGATGAATCTTGCAAAGGAAAGGCATGGAACGATCAAATTTCTACACTACAACTTGATTTTCGTTCCCTATTCTTACATCCGCATCAAACAACAATGCAATATATAAAACTATTTCTCTCAAACTAATAATATTGCTTGAAAACGACGAAAGAATACATTTAATCCTGAATTTTTGCGATAACGAACTTTCCGCCATCTCCAGCATTGAAAATAAACATACGGGCCACGTGATCAGCTATAACCTCAAACCCAAAGCGTGAATAGACGATGTGCCGCTTAAAACTTGCGAAGTGGGAATTTAAAAGGCACGGCCGATTCAGTGTGCCTTTAAAAAGTTTTGCTTTCCTGTCCGTGCCGTTCATCTCGTTGTGCTTTGTATGTATCAAAGGCACCTAACGCTTTGTGCCTCTGATATGTAAGTAATATAAGGCACAATTCTCTTGTGCCTTACATATAAGCGGCACACTTTTAAGAGTGTACTTATAGCTCTAGTATTACCTGTGGATTTTTGCCGTTATCGTGCTGTTCAGTGGAAAAGCGCTCTTAGACACTAAACTGAATCATCTTACCAATGGAATCATAACGTCTTCTGTCCACTGAATTAGTCTCGAAATCTTTGTTTGCTTCTGTTGTCGGGTTTCTATTTGCGTTTGGGTCATAATACTTCCCTCCGCAAAGAATATGCAGTGCCTCAGTCAAAGCTTTGCCACAGTAGCGCTGGCTGCGTTTCATGAAGAAACCTGCAGAAAGGGGTGAATCACCTCCCTTTGCTGTTGCCAAAATCAAATTCAAAACACAGAATGTGTAGAGGAAACGCTGCATAAAGATATTGTTTGTTATTACTTTTTAAAAATATACGACACGATATCAAAAAATAATTATATATTAAGTAAATATTCTTTGTTTTAGCATAGAAATTATATTTGTTTATCAATTGAAAATTAACTACAAGTTAAAAAAAATGATTAGCATCAAACCGTATAAAGTAAAATTTTCTGGAAGAAAATGCTGAATAATGTGGTTGCCAAACTAAATAAATGTTCTCTAAAAAAAATCGAAACGCAAAAAATATTTTTGGCCATCGTGGGCACAAAAAGTTGGAAATAAGCTGTAAGGTTCAAAAAGTTTTACTTACTATGTAAAATTGTTTCCATATGTTTCTTTTTAAAAATATCACTTACTTTAGAAAGAACATAGACATTTCTTCCGAAAATAACGCTTCCATTCGTCAGTTTTTGGCATGCAATGAACAAAACTTACCAAACTTTCGGAAAACTTGACAGCGCACAAGAGACACGTAATATAGTCATAGTCAAAATTGCAATTTAAAAAAAAACGAAAGTTGAATAAGATATGCACAAGTAAAGGAATTAATTCTTCACTATTATTTAATGAAAGATAACTTTTTAGAATCGGTAATTTCACAACCAGTCGCATGTGTCAACTCATTTAAAAAAAAAAAAAACAGTTGAGTACGGTAAAAGCTTAAGAAAGATACTTCTATTTAACGAAATTCATTTTCATGATTGTCTTGAATAAGAGCTGAATCATAAAGGACTCTACACAAATCAGTAGCCCTCATTTGCGATCTTCTACTGTTGCTGTGTTGAACTTTGCGGTAAAAAGAAGATAACAACAATAATAATAAATAAAAAGTATTTTTTGCAAACAGCTCCATGCCATTGATCTATTAACTAAAAACCACTTAATTGCAACTCATTAAATGGCCGATGTCTTTACTTTACCCAATACTATCAAAATAAGCACAAAAATCGTATCTGCAGCTGAGTTCAAAATGAGAAACTGCATTTTAATTACGCCCCCATATATTTGATTCAAATTCCATTTCTTCAGAACTCTTTTAAAAATGTTTTCCATTCGCAGCTAGAAAACATTGTATGTTGGAAATAAATGTTAAATAGAACCATCTGCCGACAATAACTTAATTGCGATTAAAAAAAAGAAAGTTTAGATACGACTTCTGTTTTTAGCGCAACGGAGACCATCGTCTTACCTAACACCAATTAGTGTTGCACTTCAGAAGGACATTTTTTTCACCTGCCTTTAGGGCTGTCCATAAATAAGGTCACTTTTTTTAAAAAACATTTTTGATACCCCTCATCAACTGGGCCATAGTAGTAGGGGCCCACTTCATGGTGTGGTCTGGGTAAGGGGAAAATCCAAATCTTCCACCCCGTACGGATATTTGGCCACATGTGTGGTTAGGTCAGTCCCCAACTATGTGTGTCCCCAATAGTTGGTCAGCCACTATTGGGGTGGTAAATAAAGTAAAAAATGGACGCCACACTGGACTAGATCTATATCTTAATCCACGGCGCCTGAAGTCTTAATGTGGTACTGAGCTGTTCCCTGAGGACAGAAAGAGCGCACATCGTCCTCGTAAGTGGCATAGTAGCGTACAAGCTTGCAATACATTTACGGGGGTCAAAATAATACATTAGTATGGTTTGGTACGTTGAAAATCTATAATAATAAAAGCAAGTGTAATGTGTCTGTCTGTCTGTCTGTCTGCCTGTCTGTCCATTTGACCGAGCTCTCCAGCCAAATCTATCGCACGCAGGGACCTGGAATTTTTTACACGGAAGCACAAAGGGGCTGGCCACCAGACCTCGAAGCCCGATTTTCGATTTTTGAATTAGAAAAATTTAAAAAAAATATTTATGAAACTTCTTCTCGAGATCGCTGCTCGTCAATACAATATGTGTTATCGTAAATCCTTACTTCAACGAGCGACCCGATGGTCAAGTGGTTCTGCGCGTCAGGTTGAAGTTGCTGATGGAATGAGATCGAATCCAGACCCGCAAGGATTTTTTCGAGCAGCTGCATGGTTTTTTTTTTTTTTTTTGAATGATTTTAATGATTGTAATGTCCTTATGCAGGTACATCCCCTCATGGGAATCTACCCCATATTTTTTTATAGTACAAAATGACAGTTTTGGTCGGATCTTTGTTAAAATTGGCAATGGGGTCCTTCGATGCTGTAGAATTTTCTTATGGACGTTTGCGCCATTTTTGGGGGCTTTGAATCGATTGTGGCAATAAATGGTTTTGATTTGCGGCACTTATATTATTTTTTCAAAAATTATATACAGTATCAATTATATTATGTTAGTTTTTGTACCTTTATAAAATTCTGTATTTTATACCTTGCAATTAACTTCAAATTCAAGGTAAAATTAAAAGTCAAAAATTCTGAAGAAGATAAATATATGTTAAAAATTAAAGTAACTACTTTTTGTGATTTTCATATTGTTTGTGACCAAAAATCATCATTACAAACAAATAAAACGTATCAAACACCATGAGTGTTGAGTTATTAGGCAAAATCTGCTGTGTAATGTTTTTTTTCACTGCGAGAGGGGGGGGGGGGTATGAACGACCATTAAAGTGACACAAATTTTTAAAAAATAATGGTTGGATCTCCAATTATCTTGCTTCGTAATTTGAACCCTCCCCGGCTGTGCAACGGTACGCGATTAGTCATTCAAAAATTAATGAAAAACGTGATCGAAGCCAGGATTTTAAATGGCAAGTTCAGAGGTGAAAATATACTCATACCACGGATTCCTATTATACCTACAGATGTGTCAATTCAATTCAAACGTATTCAGTTTCTGATTAGATTGGCATTTGCAATGACTATCAACAAATCCCAAGGTCAAACGATGTCTGTTTGTGGCTTAGATTTGAGAACACCATGTTTTTCACACGGACAATTATACGTGGCATGCTCTCGAGTGGGTAAACCATCCAGTTTGTTTGTGTTAGCTAAAGATGGACTAACAAAAAATATTGTTCACGCTATAGCATTAAGAGATTGATATTGTTTAATAGTGTTACTGTCGTAATTGTTTAATGATATATAATTTTAAGGAATAAATTATAATAACTTAAAAATAATGTTTGCCTTTTGTTATTTTTATATTCCCTCATCGTTCACAGCGCTCCATGCTTATTTCACGCATATACAACATTCTTACATACATACAATATACACATTCTACCATACATACATACTTACAATAAGTAAGCTTTTTTTTGTTTACACTGGAAATTGCTACTATTGTGATTTGTTGCTATACACACTACTATTCCTGCGCTATTCACTTATCTGCATTTTCTAAATGCACGGGCAACGCCGGGCGGGTACAGCTAGTATATTATATTAATCGGGACATTCTTTTCCGATGTTCCAGTAAGCGGGACCGACTGTCCTGGCGTACGCTGTGAGCGCTCCATTGAGTACTTGTCATCCACTTGACACAAAGTGTCACACTTCACATAATCTCCTTGTCTTTTATGGTATCCCTGCAAAGTTTTTTGTCATATGTTACACTATTTTTCAAACAAATTGTTATAAAAATGTGTAATGTCGTACTCCTTGTTAATCCTTCCCTCTCCTTTGTCGCATACTGTCACAATTTTATGACGCCTCCTCCCCTTACGAGCGTGAGATCATTTGCTTACGACTCTTTTGTGAATCTTCATATTCTCATATAAACTTTATCAAAATAATGCGGTAAAAATACGTGTTTCCACGAGCCTGACGTAATGGCAAAAATTTTAGGGGGCAGGTAGAGGGGGGGGTCTCTTTGAACTATGCTTTAAAGTGATGCCAATTTATATCCTGAAATAAAAAGTACAAAACTGAAATTGCAATTATGCCAGAAAAGTACAGCAGGGGGGCGTCTACAGTTTCTATTGCAATGAAAAAAGTTAACAGAAGTCAAAAATACTGAAAAAGATAAATTCGACCAAAGTTATTTCACAAGATTCAAAGTTAGTTTTAATGACTGTATGTAAAATATGAAAGATTGTTAACGTTTTAAAACAAGATGATAAAAAACAATCCTGAAAACTTTTTTATTTATAAACAGCAAACCTTTTCTCTTAAAACCCCAATGTTATCATTTCGAAATCTAACAGTAAACCATTCGGGTCATGTTCACAAAAATAAAATTCTGGAAAAATCATGTCTGACTCAAGTTAACTTTGTTTCAATCAATTTAAATAATTTCTAGCTTCTCGTCATTTTTTATTAATTCTCCAGTTGTGCATGATAAAGTATCGATAGTTTATAAATAAATAACTAGTGAAAACTTTTAAGATATTGCTACCACTTCGTGAGTGAACAAATAGGAGCCTTTAAAAATGCGTTCTAGTCACAAAGAAAATTTACAATTACAGTGAAGCAATCACATAAAACGAAATAATGATGCTACAACTTATTTTATGTGTAATTTCAAAGAAATAAAACAGAGTGGATATTCAACAGTTCAAATTAACTATCAGGAAAAATGAATAAGACTAACCCTGACTTTTGACTGGAATGACCAAATTTAGTACAGAAATTACACAACATATTCTGCTTTAAAATTTTACCGAATTCAATGTAATAATCTATTTTATTTTCGAAATAGTTTTAGTAAAGTGGACATTGAGAAGCGTAGACAATGTTGGAACATTAAAAAAAAAATAAATAAAAAGAATGATTGAATGAGAAGAAGAAAAAATAAATAGAGAAAGAAAATGGAAAAATAATTCTTTCAAGTTGTGTGGTAACTTTATTTTTTATGTTAAAGGTATATTATAATACAGCTAATAATCTAGATTGCAATTGCATTTCAGCGTAACTTTAAACCACATTTTAATTAACTTGATGATTTTAAGTTGAGAAATGCCATAATCTTCTACTTGTTTCAAAATTTAATATTTTTCAACTGTTTATAGATGCTTTTTGTAAAAACAAGTGATACTTGACTACTCACAATTAAATAAAAAATCAGATAACAATGTGATTAATTGGTTTTAATTACTACACGGTGTAATATTCTCCTATTTGTTACAAAATATAATATTTTCTAAATGGTAATTATTAAAAAATTCCAATTTTTCGAACATGTTTCGCACCATTTTCGCGAGAATGACATTTTCTTTTGAAACAAGTTTCGCAAAATAACACATATTTTTGTGCTCTGTTTAATAAAATACCATACTCACCGTCATCTTTGGAAAATTTCCTGTCATGAGCATCTCAGGCGGTTTGAAGTGGGGCGCGATTTCAGTGTCTTCCCACTTATATACTGTCTATATGTCGCATTGCGACAGAAAATCTTAACACAGACGGTCGAGGATTAATACAAATTCTTTATTTTAGTCAACTTCTTAAAAACCAAAGGGTAGTTTCAAGGGCACTTATAGAATATAGCATGTGAAAGTTATACTGGTTCTTGAGATTATTTTTGGTCACAGATTGTTGATCTGTTTTTGTCATTGCAAAAGTCATTAGAGGAATCCTCTTAGTTTCAAAGATGTTAAGAAAACGATCCCCCAAACAATTTCATCGCGAAGATTTATAACTTAAAAATCCATTTCTCAAATGTTTTTTGTGACGTTTACTTTACTTTTATGTTTTACTTAGAGTTAAGTAGTTTTTCGACCTTTAAAAATCAGAGTTTTCTTCTTGTTAAACAACATGTTTTTAATCTCTGAGTCCATATTCCGATTTACACTGAAATATTTTCAACGAAGAACGAAAGATGTATGTGCTTAGAGTTGAAGAAAAATTTTTGAATCATAAGGTTGGTGTGCCAAATAAAACCATGTAGACAGATAAGGTTCAATAAGTTCTCATTTTATAGTAAGTTTTGAATCTAGAATGGTTGACTGTAGTTTACTAGTGTAAGAAAGTTGTTTATTGTTCTTGGTTCCTAATTTATGTACTCATTGTATTCAAAAAGAAAAATATACCGCCGTTGTTTTCTGCGATTTGATAACTTAGAAAAGTAGATCGAGACTCGATAAGCCATGGTTCGTGTTATTAGAACAATAAGTATCGGGGGGAGAATCCTGCGCTGCATATGCTGCACATAAAAGATGTAATAATTGAGTAACTGAACTGGTCTTAAAAAGTAACTTTAATAAAAACGGGAATGATTTTTTTTGTCCCTTTAAACTTAATTCCCTCCGCTATAAATACAAGGGTGCATGAAATATTTCTTCCGTCGAAAGCAGAATTATAGTTCATTTGATATCATCTTCTGGAGAAATTTTCCCGTTTTTGCTTTCATATCTACTACAAATTAAAAATGTGAAAGCACTATTCAGTTTTGGAAACATATAGAAGTCGCATGGTAAGAGATATGGCTCCGTACAATAGAGAACCGAGCACACTAATGCGTTTGGTTGCCAAAAACTGTTTCACAGAATGCACATTGAGCATTCAGAATGTTAGGATTTATTTTGCTCAAACTTTCGTAATATGCATATCTCGTGTCAAATATTGTCGCATTGACTCTCTGTCAGTGTTTGTAATATCTGTACCTCAGAACCAGACTAACGTAAGTCCATTTTCGTCGTTTTTCGGTAGAGGGGAAAAACGATTGTCGAATACATCGTTTTTCGCCTCTACTGAAAAATGACGAAAATGGACTTACGTTAGTCTGGTTCTGAGGTACAGATATCGTACCTCATTTGACCACTGTTATTTTTAAAAAGATTTCATCAGTTCTTGTTGTCACCTCCCTTCTTTTCACAATGTGTCACTCTGTTTTTTAAGTACATGATCATGTTGCTTCAAACTAAACAGAAAGGTATAAATACATTTATTTCAACATTTACGTTTTACATTGAGGAAAAGCTTACAATGTTACACTAATTAAAAAGAAATGTAACTGTAATGATATCAAGTAACATTTTTCAACTTACATGTATTAATATATTTATGTTAATATATGTATGTATTAATATTAAAGTGGAAAAAAGATTATCCATGCAAGCAATTCTTTGCACATTTGTTATTAATATTTATGCAAGGTTATATTATTAATTCAGACACGGTACTGCATTGTAGCGTTTCATTTTTGTCAAAAATAACTTACAGTTATTTCCTGGGATGCGGAACCGGATAGAAAATGGTTTGTTCCGACTCCGGCTCCGGGAGTTCTAGAGCCTTCGATTCAAACTCCTTTAGCTCGAAACCAATCCGACTCCGACTCCCCAGCTCTGGCAGCGTTGCGGACACGGAGAAAAAAAAGACTGATCTCCACTCCGACTCTTGAATTTCAAGGACTTCGATTCCCTATTTCATTGACTTTACCCCAAAATCAATCCAACTCCATGACTCTAACTCCAAATCCGCTGCCCTGGTTATATCATCCAGGAATCTTCGGGCAGACACTTTTTCTCTTAGCTACTAAACTGAACATGATATTCATTCATTTTTGACATTCTTCACTCCAAGAAAGAGTATGAACGTCTTTACACCCATTTGATTCACACAAAGTATTCTTTGAAAAACTGCGACGGGCGAAGCATTCTCAGCGTTTTTCTCTGATCGAAGGGGAACGCTAGGTTTTGTGATAACAAGACGTTTGATCTTCAATGAGTTTATTTATGTTCGGGTTGAGAAGAGGAAGAACACTTACACTGGCCCAACACCAATTATCGTTCTTGACAATACAAACGTACTTTCTGTATCCATATTCTAACCAAGAGAATCATTTAACCCCTTACTCCTCGGAAGTCATCGTATCAGAGATAAACTGTTCTTTCAATTGAGACTCATGTCGCTGCAATAAAGTTGCAGGGAACGCTACAATATCGCCACGTGTTTGAACTGATAATAAAAAACAAATTCGATTTTTGAAAAAGTGTTCTAAGCTAAAAAAAATTCTGTTGTTTTTGCAATAAATACGACAGTAAACAGCAAAGAGGAAAGTTATTTGGCAGGTTCTGAAACTACCAATGCAGTGGAATGAAAAAGAACATATGCAACTTGTAATATAAGAAAACATCATGCTCGATCTCAACAACACAGACATACATGACGTCACTTGATCTCTAGTACGAATACTCTAAACATTGTAATGATGTGGTATCTTGATGGATTTAAAATTCCTCCATAAAATGCAGTTTTTTTACATTGGAATGTCTTAAGTAAAAGGTTATTGTATTCCAGTTTTAACAATTCTCCAAGTAGACACCTGTGCTAAAATTATACTGCAAGAATAATGCACATGGACACACGTTCATGCTCACACGCATGCCCACATACATAATCCCGCCTACTTAAAGACTCTAACAGAGAAGAAATTAAGAATTGCATCACGGTAAAACTTATTTATCATTAATATAAAGTCATAATAAATAACAGAATCGTGAATTATCTTTCAAAATTTTGTTAAAAAATTATTCGAACCACGAAGCGTCCCAAAATAAGCACTCACAACATTACTGTCTTTGCTATTGAATGACAGTACCCATTATCCTTCTTGACGCTCGGTGGAAGAATAAAAATGGAGAATGTTTCGTACATTTGAAAAGTGCAGTGAGAATGGTAAAAAAATCAAGATTTTCATGAAGTGCACCTGAACGGCAAGTTAGTTGCGAATTTTCAATGGAAATTTATTTTTTATTGTAAAAAACGACAACTCTTAGCGAAAAAACTTGTCTAGATAATACTTGAACTCAGATTTCACTCGTTTTTAACTTGTTTTGAGATGAACTTGTATGAGGACAAACGCCAAGAAAGTAAGTTGCACTGAACTAATAATAACTTCCAACTTGTTATAAAGACTCATGCATAGCATGCTTATTTTTAGTTAATACTCTTTTTTAAAAAAGTTTCTAAAAATCTTGATGATGATTAAATTTACCTATTTACAGTCGAGTCTCGATAACTCGAAGTCCCAGGGGACCAGCAAAAAAGTTTCAGGTCATTGGAAGTTTGAATTATAGGAAATTCCCACTAGGTTCTCAAGAGTATAGGGACACCAGATGAGCGAATGAGCTCTTCGAGATAAAGGGATATTCGAGTTATAAGTCTTCGAGTTATAGAGATTCGATTGTATTTGTTTTACGCTACTTCCACATCACGAATTGCACGCGTTACAAAATATACAACCACAGTAAAAACGTTTGATGATGATCCAAGATGGCGAGAATGTCAGTTGTCGTATCCAGTCTAGCATCCGATTTACTTGACTCAGTTACTTGGCGCAGTAGGTTACCAGAACGCTTGGAGAACAAGCCTTTCTGCAGCATTCTTCTACAATACCTCGTTTATATCTATTTCGACCAAAAGTTGCATTCAAAATTCCATTGTAAGGTATATAGTTCAAAGGCATTGGTGGGTAGAAATTATCTGGAAAGAAATTATCGTAAAGTCAGATTATAAAGAAAAAAAAAACATATTTCTTTAATCTGTAGGATTTAAATTAATCACCAAAAGTGAACATACACCTTTCATGAATTTGTTAAACAAATTTGTTATACAGACCGACAAGTAAATGAACGCTTAAGCTATTTCATTCTCAAAAACAGAACTCATCACATCGGTAGTAGCTGTAGTATTTAATAAATGGCAATAGAAACATATTAATTTTTCCATGAATTTATTTTTAAAATGAGATATTTGAGAGAATTTTTACTGTTTAGCGTAGATTTTTTTTTTTTGGAGGGGAGAGTGGGATGAACCAAAGTGCACCCACCGAATGAATGAACACCTAAACCAGCTAGGCCCGCAATGGTGGGATAGGGGCTTCCTCGTGATACAGCCTGAGTCCCACTATATGTCCCCCGTCCACCCCAAACGGATGTTGGAGCAGATAATGTATCTGGTCAGCGGCTTTTTGGTGGTAAACATAGAAGGAAATGGACGCCATTGGACCAGATATTATATTTGAATCCACAGCGTATAGAGCTGTAATGTGGTCATTAACTGTTCCATTGAGATCTTTCGGTGTGTTCACTCCATTGTATACCCCACAGCCAGTGAGCTAATGCATCATTTTTTAGTCTTTTTTTTTTTAATTTTTTTAGAAGATAGCTACTACTGCATTTATATCCAAGAAACACTTTTGAATGCAAACATTTTCATCAAAGTTTTTGAACTGCTCATTCAGTGGTCGATCTACCCTAGTGCATTGCTGCTAATGAGAATGAGATGTTTGGGAAGGAATGGTGCTAATGTTAGTGTATTTAGCACTCATTTTATCCGATGAATTTAAATTTGACAAATTTTAAGTTTCAACTTTTAAATCTCATAGATGTTCTAACGATAGTTTGATTCTAAAGAGAGGTCAGTACAGCATTGCGAAGTAGTTCCTCCCTCCGTTTTTAAATTAGGCACTACTATTTAATCAACTTTTATAAATTTGTTGCAGATTCTAGCACCATTCATACGATTATCTGGACACCAATGATGGTAGAAGTTAAAAGCTTTGCAATTGTTTGTTAAAATTAGACACTAAAAATATTTTTCTTTATTTGATCGTTATTGTGTATTCTCTATTTAGAAATAATTGTTGGATTTTTCCTACTTTTACAAAGGTTATTTTTTATGCTCGTAAAATTTAAATTGTACAGCAAAAGTTAATCTTTATAAGTAGAATATAATTTGAATTTGATCATTAAAGAATTTAAGTCTGTTATAGAAAGGTATAGGCATTTCTTTCCTTCTAAAAACGCAAGAGCTAGAATGTTTCCAAAAGAGTCTTATTTGCTCATACAGCCTTCCATGTAAAGTTTCTCTTAAAACATTTGCTCATAAATGTCTTATATACACTAAGGGTGTTCAGAAGAATGGTAGTCAAATGTACACGTATCTTTTTATCAAACGAAAATTAGTTACGGTGAAAGTACCACATTCGGCCTTATAAGAGCTCGATTGCTGATTTTTGGAGAACTTTTTACAGTAACCACTCATCATCGTCATATCGCGCTTGACGAGAGACAGCGAAAAAACATATCCGTAAAAGCAAAAAACCGAGGTCATAATATTTAGTCAGATTCAGTTAACCCTTTAACATCAGGTGTGCCGAATTCGACATATACCTCCAAAATCATTTTGCCTCAGTTTCTAAGTGAGTTATTCCACAATAGAACATTGTGACATTTTTGACACATTTTCATCTGCCAGCAGCAGTAAGTCTCTAAAAAATAGGTAGGTGTGCTTCCTATGGTCTCCCTTGATTGAGATTTGGAAGGAAAAAAATGCTTCCTTAGGTAAAAAAAAAATGTTGTCCAGAAAGGGTTAATGTGCGCCATTATAAAATACTATTCAGTTATCATATTTAGGACGATTTACTTAATAAAAAAAAGGATATCAGATTACCAAATTTTCTTTTAAAGATAAAATAAAAAGGAAATGAAATATTTTTATTAATTTATTTATTTATTATTTTTTTTTTGGTGGAATAAAAATTGAAATGCACTTTAAACTAAAAAGAATTAAATGTGTGGAAAAAATGCTGGATCTGGTCTTTGATTCAAAAAGAAATAAAAATAATTTTTCTGAGAAATATTCTACCGTGCTAAGCACAAAAGTGGTATCTGCAGCTGGGCTCGAATTGAGATATTACTCTTTAAAGTTTTACGCCACGATCTATTTGATTCAGATGATGTAGTATGGTTTATTCGAGCTGGCCGAAGCCATTTTCCCGGGATGAATGAATGGACAGTGATTCCGTTAGAGACAGTCAGGAGAGTGAAAAAGGTGAGAGAAGGCAAGGTAGGAGGGGAAGAACACATACAAAACAATTATAAAACACAAAAAAAAAAAAAAAAAAAAAAGGAGTCTTTTCAGGGCCACACATAACTATATACATATTTACAGGGAATATACAAGGGTGGAACATATATACAAATATACAAGGCGACAAAAGTAACTATATACAAGAATGAGCCCCTAATCAGGGGCGGCTGTGCCATCCTCCTGAGCACCAAGGAGAAGAGGAGGGGGGGGATTGCTCCCTGACTAGGGGGGAACGGCCGGCGCGGCCCTTCGGGCTCTGCGGCGGCGAGGATTGGGTGCCCCATTAGGCGCGAAGTCATGTTGAATAAATCTGGTGTCAGAAGGGAAAGTGGAGTTGCTATTTCTTTTAACGAACCTCCTTTGCTTCCTCACCAGTTTATTGGGGTGGGAGGCCAGATTGTTGAAGAACTTATTTGAGAGCTTTCATCTTTTTTTTTAAATATTTCTCGTTCTCAAATGACCACATAATTTTGTATTTAGGTAAAATGCGTCACAAAAAGCCACCTGGTGGCGATAACTCAATTTTGTTAAAAAGTGCAGATACGACTTTTGCGCTTAGCACGGCCGTATACTTTTTTTCCCCCTGTGATGACAAATGCAAAGTAACATTATATATGTATATATATATCTATACCTCAGAACCAGAGTAACGTAAGTCCACTTTCGTCATTTTTCGGTAGAGGGGAAAAACGATTGTCGAATACATCGTTTTTCCCCTCTACTGAAAAATGACGAAAATGGACTTACGTTAGTCTGGTTCTGAGGTATAGATATGTCTTTCGACATCCAGTGTTTGGTCATGAGGTGTAGACCCCAGTAGTCGGCCGTTTCATCTTCATTGCTCTTACGAAACAAAAATAATTGAATTTTAATAACATGCTTTGAAACATGCTAATCTCTTAGGATGTCATCGTGCTTCCTAGTATTCTCTAACTAACAACTCAAGTAGGGATGTACCGATAAGCAAATTGGCCGATTACCGACTACCGATTAATCGGCTATTGATAATTGGCCGATTAATGATAATGACGACTGTTTTTCTACTACCAATTTTACCATCACTGTTTTTTCTCTCTTATACAATTCTAAGTTTATAAATAGTAAGTTATATTTTTCTGAGAGATTTTTTTTCCATTTTCCTAGTTTTCACAAAATAATTTCAATATTTTATGTAATTTCTTAGAACAAATTTTCATATTACTTTCAATAATATTATTAACACATTGTTTGTTATGTAACACAAAATAATACATGACATAAAAATTCAAAACAAAAGAGAAGGAGGAGTCTGAGGTGAGCACTCTAATTTAGGAGTACTTTTAATTCATATTTTTTAATAATTAGTAGTAGTTTAATTCACTACTTTTATTCTTTAAAAATTAGCGATTATCTAAAAACACTGTGCTAAGGGAAAACTGTTGCCACATTAAAAATGTTGCAACATTGTTTATGTATATTTATTCAGGGTAGGAGAATTAATTTAAAAAAATTTTAATCAGCTGTGAGGATAATTATACTGTTAATAAAAGTATTCATCATAGTTGGTATACTTTAAAGAATAGTATTTGAAGAATATTTTTTGGCCGCTTAATCGGCCCGATTTTGCCGATTACTCATGATCGGCAAAGTGGCCGATTAATCGGTGCATCCCTAAACTCAAGTGCAAAAAAAAAAAAAAAAAAAAAAAAACAAATGTGGTGAAACAGTTTTTCAAACCACATATTTCCGTTGATCCCTACTGACCATATAAGGGTTACCTATTTGTCTAACTAACTTGAAATCACCCTGCATACTTTTCTGGTTCGCTGCAGGACCGAATTTTTTCCCATTTAAAATCGTTCTGAATCGGGAGAAAATAATTCTAGTTGTTGTAACCAGGGCTGCGCAGTCGGAGGAAAAATGGTCGACTCCGACTCCGACTCCGACTCCGGGATTTTAAAACTTCCGACTCCGACTCCCGACTCCTGCTTTTTTTTATTATTATTATTTTTTTACCGAAATGTGAAGATTGAAAGACCCTAAACAAAGGTGGAAATATTAAATCCATTTTAAAAGTTTCATTTTTATTCATGGTCGTAGCCAGGACTCACTTTAGGGGGGGGGGGTAGCAAGCTGGGGTATCCCAGTTGGAGGTCATGGGAGGTCATTGTGACCTCTCAAAAAGTACAATTTTCTTAAGAATTCTCGCAGGTAATTTCGCCACATTTACCTTAATTCTCGGAGGTCACTGTGACCTCCCAAAAAGTTCATTTTCTCCAGAGAAAAAGACAAGTGCCGCTCTTGTCATTTGACTCCGTACAAAACTAATCCTTTTCGTGTTAAATGGCCAGACTTAATTTTAATACATTGCATTTTTGCTGCAAATATTTTTTATTCATTTGCATAAGCCCAAACATAGCAATCCGTTTCACAAAGCAGACCTGCCATTTTGAAGCTCTTTTTGATGATCCTAGATGCTTAGGATTTGGATATTGGACGCTGAAAATTTGTATTTGTTAGTTTCAACGATATGTTTTTGCCTCTATAAAATTTCATCCAAATCGGAGGTGGTCGGAGTCGGAGTCGGAGTCGACATGTTTTTCAGCGACTCCGACTCCGACTCCTTTGGTCCAAAATCAGTCCGACTCCGACTCTTCGACTCCGACTCCGACTCCGCAGCCCTGGTTGTAACACCATAGCTTAAAATCAAAGTTAAGATTGTATCCAATACCTGTAAGCTCTTGATCTTGGGCAGTTCTTTTAAACATGTTGCCGAATGGATCGTAGTACTGACCCTCACACAGAAGGTTGAGGATGTCCACGAGTTGCCTCCCACAGTACCGCTTTGGTGCTCGTCTCATTCGGATGACTTCTTGCAAAGAGTTGGTTTCAGACAAAGTTGATAGCATCAGGCTGGTCAGTGTAACAGTAAGCAAAAGGGCCTGCAAAAGAGAAAAGCAATCTATACTGTAAAAAAATACTGCAGTACTACCAGGAAATCTGTAGGATACTAGGATCATAAACAATTTTCAGGAAAGGATACAGCTCCCTCTGACGTAGCGTTACTTAAAAAGAAAAGCTTCATCGTTGCAACATTTTTCAGAAAAGAGCTGTATCGTTATTGCGCTGTAGAGAAAAACTGCAGTACTACTGCACACTAAACTGCGGTACAAGAAAACCTTTAGGAAAATCGGCTTCCATAAAGTTTTCTAGTAACGATGCAGCTATATTTTTCAATTAAATTTTTCAGCGTTACTTAAGGACAAGCTGTACTGTTACTAGAAAACTTTATAGAAGTCTAGCTTACTACAGATTTTCTAGAGGCACTGCAGTCTTTGTTAACGTAGAAACCATTATGGAAATCCAGTTAACTAGAAATTTTCTAGTAAAACTTCTTCTTTTTCTTTTCAGTGTATCTCTGGTGATCGTGACCATGTGTAGATAAATATTAAAGGACTCGTTCGCGTTTCAAAACAATGTTTTTTACGTATTTACGTACAAACCCGTGAGATAAATGAAAAGGTCACACTCACAAAATAAAATAAAAAACTAAAATATTAAATCTGGGAGCACTTAACTACTTCGAATTATGCATTCAATGGGAGTCTAACTCCATTATTTGTGTGGGGCAAATTTTCTAATAATTAATTTGAACTGGTTATCTATTCTTTAAACTTAGTGTATGATTTAAGAAACTGCTTTATCTTGAAATTGAAGAATTTACTTCTGTGCAACTATTAATAGTTTGTTTTTCACAAATAAATGTAGAATAAATTTTCAAAATGATATACAAACAGGGAAATATTAAAATGAATAAAAAAAAATCAAGTGTGTCAGTCATAATTTGTTTAGTACGCACACTTGCAATTGCTAACGTCTCCCCGTTTTTGTGAGCATTAATTCATATACAGTTAAATAAAATGGTTCTCTTTTACTAAATCGCACAAATCTTGTCGCAACTATAAATTCTATACCAAAGAATTTTCATTATGTCTTTCAATGGAAGTATGTTTTTCTCAAACACACGTCGACTCTTCCAATGAAGTTTGCAGCCTGGCATTTAAATGTCCAGAAAAATTTGTTGCTGCGAGCAACTTTTCACAACTTTTTTTGCAGTTTTTGAAATAAAACCGTAAGATCTGCCTCATAATTCTGCTGTGAGTAAGTGGCATTGACGAAAACTATTGTTTATGTGTAAATGAGTCATATACGTGAGCGCTGGCAAGGAATGCATTCCCACCCTCGGCTCTTTTGTTAAAAAAATGTTTTAATTAAAGAAAGGATTACTTTTAATATTAAAAATATAAAATGTTCGTAATACTGATGTTATTTAACTTCAGATGTTGGATCAAGTTGCTTTTGATCAACCAGTCGAAATTAAACTCAATTTTGCTCAGCTTACACATCATTAGTACTCTTTATTAACATTAAAACTAACTCTCTCTAGATTTTAGTTACGATAATAAAATAAAATCAAAAAGAAAACATTTTTCTATCAGTGAACAAGCTGTTGACATAGCACTAATATCGTAAGTGCAAAGATATTACTACTGCTTACGGTAAAGGGCCACGGAAAATAGAGAGCAGCTCTGTTATTGGCTAGAGCTCGAAATAGAATTGTTTGCAACTAAAAGCAAAGAAGTTATTTTTGAACAAAACTGTTAAAAATTATTTATTCAATTTTGATTTAATTATGTTCTCTATCGATTTTTAAGCAGATTTTTTTAATCTGTGCAAATAATTTTATACCGTGGTTTTAAACAGGCTGAATAAATCCACCTTTAATTCACATTTAGCTTCGTTTAACACGCTTCAGCAATGTTAAAATCATGAAATAAATCAACAAAATAGATACTTTTTCAAGAACAAAAAATAAAATAAATACTATTCTTTTTACTTCTTAACAGTTTAAGTAATTCCTCAAGAAATTTTATTGATAAAAACAAATATTGCTAATGAGTTTAAGTTTAATTGCATACACTAACCTTCATACTTGCTTCAGGTATGGTGTGCTGTTTCGAAGAAGATGTAAAAGTAAGTTTTTGAAGTGTTGTCTTTTGTTTTGGTCTGGAAGTGGGAGGCGAATGTAACCCCAGAGGGAATCGACTCCCTTATATAGAAAAAAACATCAGTAAACAGTTACGTCAACAGCAAAGGGGGCAAACCTTAATCCACGTTGGGCGAGCATAAGCACTTAGGCCAGGTCCAATGTTATTTTTAACCGGAATAAATCTATGGCCTCTTATTGGACAACAGCTTGTTTCTGTCTGGTAATCCCTGGGGAAAAACATTGAAGAGGCAGGAGTGAGGGGCTTTCCATCAGCGTGTGTCTATGAAGTCCATAGCAAGGTTCAGGAGACATGTTATATGTTTCAAAATTTGTGTACTTGATGCCTATGATATTTCAAACATCAGTGTTTCAATAAAATACTTTTTTTTCTTGAGATAATCAATAATTTTAGCTTGTTCTTGAAAAAACTACAAGATAAAGCAAAAGAGAGAGAGAGAGAGAGAGAGAGAAAGGAAAAAAAAACGACTAAAAATAGAGAAAAATACAAAAACGATGCTTGAAATAAAACTCAACTTCATGATTTGGGATGAGGTTCAGTTGAGATGTATAGCTAAAAGGAAAGAGAAAGGCAAAACTAATGAACGAAATCAATGAACAAACAAGGTTCACATGAGTTATTACTAATTACAAAATGTATGAACATGATGCCTGTGGTGTTCGAAACGTCAATGTATCAATAGAATGCCTTTTTTCTTAATATAATCTATGATTTTAATTTGCTTTTCGAAAAAAACTTTGTGGACAAATTGAAAAAAACAAAAGTAGAGCATAAAATAAAATGCAACCCCACCCAAAAATAAAGTTAAATCAAAAATGGTAACAATTTTTTTAATGAGAAATTTAAAATTAGCTTTATAATAGGCCGAAAAAAAAGGTTAACAAGTCTAATCTGTCTATCTAGGTCTCATAAAGCATTGTGGAAAGATTCTTGTTTTAAAAAAACTTGAAAGATTTTGTGCAGAACATTTATGTTGCTTGTTTCACTTCGACACTTTTCCTTTTTTTCATTTATTCAGTTTCCACGGGGAAAGTTATTATATCTTTTTTATAACTCCTACTCTAACAGATATATTTGCCTCTGACAAACTTCTTGGAAATAACTTTATAAAATGTCCCTCGTAGAATTCTGATTTTGCCATTTTTTTCTTTAAAATAACTCGAATCTACTTTTTTTGTAATTTACGAGGAGAATTATTGTTTCCCGTTCAAAACCAAATTGCATCAGTAGTAAAATTCTTGCACAAAATGTATTGAAAAAGTAGGAAAGATTTTGAACAATTTCAAAGTGGTTTGCTCGACGGCTCGGCGTAGAGAAGAGATGAAAAAAGATATCAACAAAAAAATAAATAAATAAATAAATCTGTGACTTGACATTATGACAATTATATGAGCTAATGTGAAACCATGCTGGGTAATTAAAATAGAAGATACAAACACTTTTTATTGGTATAACTAAACAAGTATTGACTAGAACAATTTTCATAAAAAGTGCTCTCAAAAGCAAGTGAATCATTACTTCAAAAGCAGCTACATTTTTGTGTGAAAAAAAGTTTGCCTCGAAATCGCAAAGCTATAGAATATTAGCAAAAACAATAACGCATATGAAAACTAAACTTAAATAGCGTTTTCAACAAATGGAATTATAAAAAAACCCTAAAAAAAGCTAATTACAGGATATCATAACAATTTTAAACAGTGATTAGTAAATTATGAATTGCTATCTATTTCGTTTAATAAATGTAACGTAAAACACAATTTTCGGCTTATACATTTCTTACATTTTTCGAAAATAGACATAAAAATTTTGCAGACTCTACTTGGAAATATATTTTCGACTACGATAATGTTTTTCTAAAGAATTAACTGAACTGGCTGAGGTAAAGATTAATGTCAAATGCATGTGTTCGCTTATAACTTTTGGTAGAACTTATGATGACCACTTCTTACAAGTATTAGCCCTATCCCTAGTATTAATAACTCCGAATTTCTAAACGTTCTTCGACAAAGCTGCCAGAAAAAGTTTTCGCATTACCGCCCCCCCCCCTCCTCCCCTATGTCTGTATGGGTCGGATTGCCCTCTGTATGTCTCGTTTGATTTCTTTGCGTGGAATAATAATAGAGGACCCACTTGAAGTTAAATCATGAAATTTCGGCACTAATTCCAATGCATTCCTTATGGGCTGTATCATTATGCCTTAGCACGTGTGGAAGTCTTTGCCGTGCGCTTCAGTTAAGCCTTGAACTTTAATTTAATTATTATTGCGCTTTGCTTGCGCTCGTGTGGCAACGATTTAAAAAGTTTTATTTTAATGTTTGGAATTATTCGTAGCATTGTTCCGCGCTGTATGCTTTTATATCTCTTTTCTTCTATAATTCATCTTTTACATATTATTTAGTTTGCTGTGCGTTTTAATAAATATTTATCGAATTTAGGCAGGGATTCAAGTGAAACAGGCGATCTCAAATTACAATCGCTACTGGAAATGAATTACATTAGAACGTTTCTTGATAAAAACATCATGACGTCAGCGTGACGTTTGCCTATGAAAAACGAGCTAGATAAAACGTCACAGCCTACTTGGCGAATAAGAGGAGATGGCCGACTGCTTGTGAGCTCTTATTGGCTCCACCCGTAGTGACGTCATGCCAAGTTAAGTTGATGATAATGTAATTCACTTCCAGTAGCGATTGCAATTCGAAGCGATCGCAGTGCTGTTTCACTTGAATCCCTGCCTTAGTGAAGCATGTTCATAATTCATCGAACTCACATATTCAGAGTAAGCGGATCTACGAGTTTTTAGAAACACAAAGTAGCCCACCAAGCTCAATCAGCGTGCTTTGCTTGAATTTGTATCCAACAGGCCGGTGTGACGTATAAATTTACGATTATGATGATGGAAAGTGGGCATGTAAATTACTTTTTGCTTATAGCCCGTTATTGAGGTGTACTATAAAGATTTTATGCAGAACTCATTTTATCAATGTTATATTAAATATTTTTACTCCAGGTAAAGTTAAAGATTTTGTTTTTTAGCATGTTAATGCATTAATTTTTCAAATTGACAAATCTTTTGACGTTTGGTAATCGAAACTCTAATTTTAAAAGCATTTCGAGTAATTTTAAACTTTCAAAATATTGTTTTTTTTTCTCTCTCTCTTTTTACCAGGTTTAAAACAATAAACACTATTCTAAACCTCAAACAATGATCCAAATATGCTGTGCATTTGTACTTCACCAAGTATTTTGTTTGAATTTGAGTTGGACAACTTGCATGATGTTGTTAGCTCTAGATACCCCTTCGAAGCATGGTAAGCCATTTTTTGCTATTACTTGTTGTCGTGCAAATATTGATAGCTATCTAAATTCTTTACATGAAAGTTGCATGTCTTACATATTATTTACTACAATCCAAATATACTTTTAACCGAAAAAATTAAAAATTGTATATTTTCAAAAATTATAACTTTTTTAATATAATTACTGATAGGGTTTTTTGAAGTGTAATTAGTGCAGAGTATGCTGAAAAATGACCAACCCCTTAAATGACCAAACCCGAGACTCTCGGAATTTTACGGCCTTCCTCTTCGGCTCTTTTACCTCCAAATCAATTCGTCTCTTGCTCTGACTCAACAGCCTTGGCAGGGTTATGGACTCTGAGAAAAAATGATCGACTCCAACTCTCGACTCCAGGAATTAGAGCCTGCGATTCCGACTCATTTAATCCAAAATCAGTCCGACTCTGAATTCGTCTCTTAGAGTTGAAATCGGAGGCAACTTCTGCCTCCGATTTCAACTCCTTGACCGTAAATTTAATCCAACTTCGGAACTCCGATACCTTCTCAACACTCATCCTTCTCAAAACCTTCTCATGCACTGTCTGACCACGAATGAGATAGAAAAGCTGACATCCGAGCTACAGGTGAAAATCTACGCTTCTATTAGATTTTAGGGATGGCAGCTTTTGCAGATATGTGCTAGCTTTTTAATTAGGGCATCGAATTTTCATTTTCCTCTTTATTCGAATAGACTCGTCCTAACTGGATATTTGTCAATGCCATAGCAGCCGTGCTCCGACTGTAAAGGCTTCGTAATGCTTAATAAGCAACTATCACTTAAATTGTGTGTTTTTGCTCAGAAATTTGCATCAATTTTCCAATTGTTGTTTTTGAATTTTTTGTATAACTATTAATAGCAGGAAAAAAAGGGGGGGGGTAGTGTCAAAATTAAAAATTTTAGAATAACTACTACAAATGACTGGAGAAACTTTCCCCGGGAAGAAAAGTAGCAGTGGAAGACCTTGTTATACACCAAGGTTTGCTAAAGCTTTTAAAATGAAGTCCTAGAGATAGATACCTAGAGATTAAACTTTACCTGCGATTTACTCAAAACTTATAAAAAGTCCTCATACATAACTTGCTTTAATGGGCCACAATTTAAATATGTTCTTATTTAATCATTCTATTTTATGATGCGATTATTTTTGCTCAAAAAGAAAAAGAAATACACTGTACTGTTACATAATTACCAAAGTTGAATTTTATTGAAACTTCTTAAAGTTTAAGCTGCTCGGTGCACCTCTATGCATTCTATTCGAAATGCAAGATTTAAACTCATTATACAGTGAACTCTCACTTATACACCGCCTCATTTATGCGCCTTTTTCACTTATACGACGATTTTCAGTGGTCCCAGCGCATTCTATAGTAAATGTCTAAAGATAAATATTTCCCTTGTGTGCCGAATTTTTCGTAAAATGTAAACAATTAAACTTATTTTCCTAAAAAATGAGCATGGTTCTTCACTTTCCTCTTTAATCTTTCTCTTTTATTGCTCATAGAAGGCATTTTTTCCACATGAACTAGAGTTCGGAGTGGGATAATTATCGATTATAGATCGTTTGTGACCAGTTTGTGACTAAGTATGCTACTTTTTTTGTTTTCTCCTTATCATCGCAGTTAAGTTACAGTAGTTGCCAAATCGTAGTAATATGGCCATTTTCTATAGAAACATTCTTATTCATGCTCTCATTAGAATTTATGTAGCATTTTAGACTTTTAAATAGGCTTATTCACTTATGCGTCTTTCTCCCTTATGCGCCTTTTTCTGTTGGTCCCTTGAGCCGGCGCAAAAGTGAGAGTTCACTGAATAATGTTATCGTACTGATATTATTTAAAAACCATGGGTAAATCCTTTTCTTAACCCTCTCGGCACCCTGGACCTCATATGAGGCTCCTACTTTTGAACTCAATTTTGGAAGAAGTAAACACTTAAAATGATTTTTTTTTTCGTCAATGACTCCACCTATTCATGTAGATAACATATGAAGCTCCTAAGTAGTGTAAAAAAATATTTTCTAGATGGCAGCATGGCTTTTATTTCTAATAGTTTTGATTTCAAGCTGTGTTGCTGATGGGGAGAAAGTAATTCAAGTTATTTGCTGCTGCACATCATTTTCAAAGGTAAGTTGGACATTTTTCCGTTTTAAAACCTACCAAGATTATGATAATGTCTTTTAATTAGCTCTAAACGAAGTATTTTCTATTAAAATGGAGCAAAAGTAACGAGTCTCATATGAGGCTTAACGTTATTCGTGGTTGCAATGTGTTGTTTTCACACCAACTGTTCTGTGCTAACTTTAGAAGTATGATGTGTGATATTGACTTGTATTATTGTGTTGAATATGTAATATTTTGAGATTGTGACTTAAAATGCATAAAAAATTACTTTTTTTTATAATGTTGCATTTTTTTATTACAGACAAATGGATGAAAAAGGTAATGTACATCAATGGATAATGACAAAAAATCGATTTGCTGAAATAAGAAAATATTTGCACTTTGTCTCAGATGATGTGCCTAACACTAACAATGACAAACTTCATAAAATCAGGCCAGTGCTGAATCACTTCTTCAAAGTATTCAAGGAGGCTTATGAACCAGAGGAGCATTTATCTCTTGATGAAATGATTATTCCATTTACAAGGGAAGGGCAAAAATAAAACAATATATGAGAGGCAAACCACATCCTCGGGGTATCAAGACTTGGGTTCTAGCTGGAATTTCAGGATATGTTTACGTTTTTGAAATTTATGAAGGATGCAAATCAAAATGGTTATGAAAGTGAATTTGGATCAATTGGAGGAATGGTACTAATGCTTTGTGAAAACATCAAAGGCTCATCAAAGGAATTCAAATCCTCAGTTGCTACCTCAAATGATTTATCAAGGATCCTCAAATATGAACAAAAAGAAAGGTAGATCATCTTTTAGCGAGCCAGCGGTGAAGAAAAGGGTGAAAATACAAGCAGCAGTCGAACTGAGAAAGGATGGAAGCAACCACTACCCTGCAAAAACAGATAAAAAATATGCAGCCAAATGCCACTAGCATGGCTGTTTGAGAAAAACTAGGTACATATGTGAAAAATGTAGAGCCTCTATGCCCTGAATGCTTTGAAGCATTTCATTCGAGAGAGAAAAAAATGAAAAATAAGCTTATTTTCATGTATTTCTTTCTCTTTTCAATTATAATTTCATTTAAAAATAAAAATCGTTTTTGAAACAAAAAATCTACCCTTTATTTCCGATATGAAATAAAAATACATGAGAGTATACATACAACCCTTAAGCACAGTAAGCCTCATATGAGGCTCGTAAAAATAACTAGGAAGGAGTGCAGATAAGAAAAACAAAATTTTTCTAACAAAAAATGGAGACATTTTGTACTTGTTGGGGAGAAGAAATATTTTTTTTTCGAGATTTATAATATTCTGGTGCTGAGAGGGTTAAAGATTCGGTAGAAAAACGATCTTAAACTTTCTTCATTTCTTTAATAAGGTGAGTTAGGGTAAGGGTCTACGGAGTAAAATAGTCCTCTCAGTGTAACGTAAATGCCGAGCCAAAGATACTTCTGGGCAATTCCATCGTTACAGACGTAACAATCGCAGACTTTGAACACTAATAATTCTGGTTTGGGATGATGAAAGTCTTCAATTTTTTTTCTGTAGTGTAACTTGATGATGTTTATGCTACATTAAATTTGCGTGCAGATTGCTTAATTACAAAAAAATACAGAAATTTAAAACTGCCTGTTACAGACGTAATTCACAAAACAGCAAAAACTCGACTATGTCATACAACCTACAATATTCCTCTGAATTATACGGAAATTTTGAACTTTTTTTTAAATACGTGTTCTAGAGACTTCAAGCTTTCTAAAACCATAAAGATTGTGTGGATTTTGACTGCCGAATTTGTGAAAAAAATTCATAAACTTGTTACGGATGAAACAAAGTGGTGTTACAGACGTAACATCTCTGATTTGAAAGTAGAAAACAGTATTTTAAAGCAGGAATAAACAAAGATTTTTGTGCTAAAACAGTACAGTAGCATTAATTAACACATTATTTGAATATTTTAAGTTATACTGTAACAGTTTTAGAAAATTTGGGTAAGTCTGGGGGAGTTGAGAGCATATGCCGATATGTCAATATGTAACAATGAATTAATGCATCTTAAGACAATTATTTCCAAGAAAGATTGACACAAGAAAAGTTTAGAAGGGCCTTCACACAAATTTATTTATTTGTATTCTTAAAATTAATGCATAATGGGGCTGTTACATAAAAAAATCGGAAAAAGTAAATTCCTCCCTGGAATCAGTGATTGGTCTTAGAAGAACTTAAAAATTTGAAAATGTTGGATGATATAGCAGAATACTAGTACCAAACTAAAATTTAACCTTCTTGGTAACAGTTGGTCAACGAAATTCGAACGGCATTTTCGTATTCTGTTCGAAAACAATGCATTTCGCGGGCTTTTGGCAAATTCGCGATGTTAACTCACCGTTCTTCTAATTTTGACGTCAGCTTTAAAACATTTTCCTGGGGCATATAAATAATTTTAATCTTTTCTGCAATGGAGTTTGCACACTGAAAAAAGGAAAGAGCGTCGTTGACAAATGCTGTTCTAGATCTTACTCTCTGCCACACCTGGTGCCTGACCACACCCCCAACTCCATCCACAGATCCCTTTCCATGTAACGTAGCAAAAAAATGCCAGTTGAGGTATAAATTATAATCAGTTATACCATATGTGTATTTTATTAATCTTAAGAAATAAATTTCAATTACATGCCGACATAATTAAAAAATTAAAAATTTCAAAATCAGAATACCAGAAACTTTAGTACTCGTACCATATTATGCTATATACATGTATTGCTCATCCTGTGCTTTTTACCTATTTAATTGGAAATTTACTTTTGCTACGGACGTAACATAGAGCCATTTGTTATGTCCGAAATGTTACGTCTGTAACAGCATTAATTTAAAAACTAAATCAGTTGCAATATTTTTAACTATGGTGGGCAATTACTCTCAGAATTTGCCAAAAGGACCATTAAGGGTTTTTTTTTAATTTTGATGTTTTAGGACGTAATGACAACTTTTGCTTCTTTTTTGTTACAGACGTAACATCAAACTTCTTTTTTTCAAACTTCAATTACACCATTTATATCAATTCAAAAGAAATTAATGAAAGCATATTATCATAGTACCGTCTTAGTAGTTAAAATTGTGCTACAAGTAGTTATTTTTGTTTTTATTTTTCGATGAGAAATATGCATTTGAAAATGTGTTCTTTTTTCTGATTTTTACAAGTTCGTGAATATCGTACTTCCAACTAAGAAAACAAGTATTATTCTAACTCTCACCAAAAAACCAATACAGGATTCTTAAAATATACATTTTAAGCTTTAAAATGATGTATAACATAGCAACATAACTTCAATATGAATTTTTGACCAATTGGTTTCACTTTTCATGGAATGGCCCTTCTGCTATATATCGAATATGTTGAGTAAATACTTAATGATAAGTTAAAGATCAACACTGACTCACATAGGTGAAACATAATCAGGGGCAACTTGCATGTCTTCTAGGAAACTCTAATGTGAAGATTGATTAGATGAATGTATCTTATGTAGTCATAATAATCAACTGAAGTCAGAAAATGTAAGTTGTTTCTATATTTAGTAATTGTTTATAATAACATACACGGTGTATTTTCATTAATTACTGTACCAAACAAAGTTTGGTTACAGTAAGTACTCGCACAGTCTTGAAAGCTAAATGGGGTAAGTGCGTTCCAAATTGTCGGGCAAATGCGACCCGTGTAATTTACCTTTAATTTTTCTTGTTATTCCAATTTTCATTTTACACTTTATGTGCTTTCATTATAAACTTTGCATCAATCCCAGTCGTGTATTTATTTTGGGAAATGGTAAGAGCCCATGCTCGACAGGCAGGACTGGAGGGCACATGAAGGATGCAGAAAAGTCGGTATTTCTAATTTGTTTATTGTAAATAAGTCATATGAAGCTTTTTTTGGAACATTAATAGCATTTTCTACAGTGAAGCTGATATTTATGATAAAAACCATTTAATAATATCTAATATTAAACCATCAGGGACGTCATTTCAAGCTTTACCAGGGGGGGGGGGCAAAGGGTCCAAGCACAACGCAATTTTACCAGAAAACATCAAAAACCACGCCCACTTATATGTAAATACATTGATTTCTCAAAGCCAGTGGGGGGAAATTGATCCCCCTGCCCCCCCCCCTAAATGATGGGCCTGTAACCCACAAAATAATTAAAGAAGAAAAGCTGTCTTTTACATTAAATCTTAATAATATAATAGATTCGAATCCCTGTTCTGACATGGATATGCTTTCTCTTTCTTTTGTCCTACAGCCGCTATATAGACAGGCCGAAGCATCAAGATTAAGTTTCACCACTTTGGATCCAATTCCTTAGCTTTTACTTTCAACTTTTCATTGTTGCGGAGTAGGGTTATCAGAAAAAAAAGTTTTGGCACATTGCTAAGCTTTGCTAAATCCACGTGCCGCTAATAATTGCTCACAGTGAAAAATTACCAAAACGCGATGACTGGCCAGAAAAGACAACCACTCAAACACACAAACACGCGCTGGATCCAAAGTGGTGAAACTTAATCTTGATGCGCCGGCTCGTCTATATATAGGGACCTTATTTTGTCCTTGTCCTTTCTCCGTGTGAATGCGTGGTGTACCGTGAATGGTTGCCTACCGTTTAAACGGGTCTCTATGGCATATGTGTACTGTGGAAGTCGGACTTCTCACCAAATGACTGTACAGTTGGAAAAGTGAAGCAAGCAGCGCTCCCCAAATTAAGGCCTTAGTTTGAGGGTACAAACAACATTTGGTTTCTTTAGTTTAGGGCATATGCTATTTAAGTAAGTATTTAAGTATTTACGTCGCTAATTAAGTATTTACGTCGCTAATTAAGTATTTACGTCGTTTCTGCGTTAAACAGCTATTGCTTGCGTGTTCTGAGTTTTAATTATATTATTTTGCTAAAAATGTGTGCATATGATTTTTTTCATTGGAAGACATTTTTGTTTCTCATTAAGCTCTCAATAATGTATGGCTGATATTTATAAAATATAAAATCAGCTAATAAGAATATTTTAATGGTAACCCATTTTAGGGTACTGTTTCATTAATAAGTATATTGGCTAAATACTAGAACATAACTAATTCTCTGCTTGATGTTTTGTTTTTTAGTTTGTGCTTTGATTAGAATTTTCACAGGCATTAATTTGAAATTGTAAATCAGAACCAGTAAAGAGCCAAATGGCCAGTTATTGAAAACCTTGTTACCCATTACTGATGCACTTAGGTCTTATTACTTAAAAAACCAAGTGGTTTAGGGGAAAGTACCCCAAAACCGGATAGCTTATCTCCCCTACTTAAAACAGGGCTTAATTGCTTTCTCGATAATTTAAATGCATTGAAAATGCCACCACTGTTGCATTTTTGCATTGTTGCAGCACAAGTAAAGTTTAACTTAATATCTTTCATCAAAAGTGGATGTAGAAGAATTTTACACTGTCATATTTTGCTTTATGAAAAATAAACAAAAACTTAGTTTCAATTTACTTTTTGCAAATTCTCAGAATTTTTTACAATCATGGATTATTATTAATAATCTGTATTTTTTTTTAAATTATTTTATGGTAAGCATGCATATTTAAGTTGTTCAGTAGCGGACGTGCATTTCGCAAATGTCGCAATTGCAGTGAGCTCCCACTGCAATACAGGAACCGAAATGTATTCCAAAATGCAAATAATAAATTTTTGACATTGTCTTGGGAGACCCCCAAACCAGTAAATCCGTCACTGGTTCAGTTCCGGGGGGGGGGGGGAGCATTGCTAGTATTGACGTGTCCATCACTGGAACATGGCGAAAGTTATGATTTATTTATGTTTTAAAAATTAAAGTATGTTTTTGATGATTGTATGTACAAAAATGATGACTGAAGATTCGAACAAACATAGAAAAATAATCTCATAACAGAATACTTGAAATTTTGCATTTTTGTGTTGTAACTGCGTTGATGTATTTAAGTGGGCCATCATTGTGTATTTAATAGAGTACTTATTTAGAGTGCGAATGCTGAATTCATACTGCCAACTGTTTTGAATAATATTAATTTTTAAATTAGAATGTCAATGCTGACGATCTCGATGGGCATTTTTGCTTATTAGCTACCTATATTTGACTAAAGTAAGACATAGAGTAAGCAGAAGAATATTCGGCCATATTTTTTTTTAAATTTCATATTATATTTATGGGAATACCGCTGGGAGATGGTGAGAATAATAAGAAAAAGATTTGTAAAACAGAAAAATATTTTCGGATTAAAAATTCGATGGAGCGTAGCGTAGGGTTCTCCGTCCATTAAGTTTTATATGTAGAAACGTTGGAATCTATTGTTGAAATTTTGTTATAATAGTGAAAAGTTTCCATCGTGCAACACCGGACAACACTGTTGCCGATGAAAATGATTCGTTGAAATAATCCGAAACTGATGTAAAAATGTAAAATTATTTTAGTTCTGCATTAAGTTTTGTTATTTATTTAATTTCTTTATTTCTATTTATTTTTTTATTTACATTTTGAATGGAAAACTAAAAAACAATAGATAAATTAACAAACAAATAAATAAATTAAATAAATTTGGAGTCATTAAATAAAAAAAAAGTAAAAGCTTTAATTCGAAAGAGAAAAAAGAAGAATTATATTTAAACAAAAAACGGGATTTGTGCTTGTCTAGAAAGCTTTACATAAGTTTTAGCAGATATTTAATCACTACAATAGCTATCATTATAATAAGTTATAAATATACTAAGAATTTAAAGAGTGGTAGTAAATTAATAAATAAATACTTTAGTCCTGTGCGCATTATTTATTGCATGAAGAACAAGTAAAATAAATTCCATTACAGCCAATAACAAAAGTTATATGCAACACAATCACATATTAACTGCCTAATTGAATAACATTTGATATTGTTTGAAATAATTTTTGCTATTTGTCAAGAAACCAAAATAAAAATGCGTAACAAATTAAATGCATTGTTTTTGTAGTCAAATTAATAGTTCACAACTACTTATAACAAATTTTACAGCTAATGTACCAGAAAATCAAAGAGGAGGAGTATTAAAGACACAGTCAATAATAGAAAGCTTGTCACAATGAACTGGTTACTTATAAAAAGAGGAATTAAGGAAGGACAATTATGTTCATTTTTATTTATTCACTATATTTTCCACCGCTCCCCAACTTCAGATATTAAATGATGTTAGTCGTTCCTTTATTCAACAATTATTAATTGTTATGTATCACAAACATCAACGATTTACAACCTTTGTTCCAACTTTGAGTTAAGCTGTCATTGTCATTGTAATCATTACTAATACAAATATACAAAAAAATTAGTTTTGTTTCCAAATTTGAATGCGTAAAACCAAAAAATACAAAAAAAAAAATATCCTTGAGAATGTTATGTTATCTCTAGCAGTTTAGTTCTTTATATATTCGCATATATGAGGTTTTTTTTTTCCTTTTTTTTAACACTTTTTTTCATTACAAACGATGTTTGAATATTTTTTAAACCATCACACTCAATGTTTTTCGGTACTATTTTCCGATGGAAAACTCAAAATTTACTCATACACAATTTTAGACTTCCTTTCTCTTCAAAAAGAAAAAAAAAATCCTACATTAATATGAAATGAGACTTGTTTTGATAATAAAA
>JAXGGA010014162.1:0-32920 GCA_038373865.1 Uloborus plumipes | reverse complement strand
ATGTGTCCCATAAATGCTCAATGGGATTCATGTCGGGCGATCTAGGTGGCCAAATCATTCGTTGGAATTGTCCAGAATTTTCTTCAAACCAATTGCGAACAGTTGTGGCCCGGTGACATGGCGCATTGTCATCCATAAAAATCCCATCGTTGTTTGGGTACATGAAGTCCATGAATGGCTGCAAGTGATCTCCAAGTAGCTGCACATAAGCATTTCCAGTCAATGTTCGGTCCAGTCGCACTAGAGGACCAAGTCCATGCCATGAAAAAACAGCCCACACCATTACGGAGCCACCACCAGCTTGAACAGTGCCTTGCTGACAGTTTGGGTCCATGGCTTCGTGGGGTCTGCGCCACACTCGAACCCTACCATCGGCTCTTACCAGCTGAAATCGTGACTCATCGGACCAGGCCACGGTTTTCCATTCATCTAGGGACCAACCGATATGCTCACGTGCCCACGAGAGTCGCTGCAAGCGATGTCGTTCTGTCAGTAAAGGCACTCGAGTCGGTCTTCTGCTGGAATAGCCCAAGAAATCCAAATTTCTCCGCACAGTTCTAGCAGACACGTCCATTGTACGTCCCACATTGATTTCTACGGTGATTTGACGCAGTGTTGCTTGTCTGTTAGAATTTACGACTCTTTGCAGACGTCGCCGGTCTCGATCTTTAAGTGCAGGCGGTCGACCACTGCGCTGTCCATGGTGGGATGTTATGCCTGAAATTTCATACTCTCGGCACACTCTTGACACAGTGGATCTGGGAATGTTGAATTCTCTAACGATTTCCGAAATGGCATGACCCATGCGTCTAGCTCCAACTAACATTCCGCGTTCAAAGTCTGTTAATTCACGTCGTGCGGTCATCATCACGTTAAAACCTCTTCACATGAATATCTTGAACAGAAATGAAAGCTCTGTAAAAGCACTGCGCATTTATACCTGTTCTATGCGATGCTACTGCCATCTGAAAATTTGCATATTGCTATCCCATGACTTTTGTCACTTCAGTGTATATAAATTGATGTGTTGCTCACTAAAATATAATGCATTATGACAAGCAATCAATGTTTAAGTATCTACATTTTTGCAAAAGTATTAAGATTAAGAGAGATTGGAGAACATAGTTATAATAATAAGGATTGTTTTCATAAGAAAACGAAACGTTTTTCGAATGTGCCTTTCACTTCTAAATACAAATAAGCGACTCTGACAAATTCTGTGGAGATTTTTTATGATTTCTTTGCCTTTATAAGTATTCAGCCAGATCTTTATTTTTATAAAAAGCTAAATTTAGACCATCTTGATTTACCGACATATTCTGTTCAATTTCAGTCAACGATTTTGCGATGCAGCTATAAATCATATTAGCTTTATGTCACATTTCTTTGTGTTGCGTTCACTTTCTGTTGAGCACGTGGTGTGCATTTCTACATTTCATTTAAGTGGCGTTTATCATTTTTGTAGCAGTCGGCAATTTTTCTTTTCAACTGGAGCAATTATTTAGAAAATGGATGTATTTCAAAGGAATAATGTAGTTAAAACGAAAAATTGCCTTGACTTCACAAGACCAAATCTAAATAAAATATGCATTATGCCAGCATCTGAGTTGTTTTCCTCTTTGGCTTGCTTTCCTGTTTCATAAAAAAATGTTATGTTTTACATTTAGAGAATTTGTAAATATATCAAATTGTTAATCATTATTTTTAAAAAGCACAATTTATTCACACATTGAATGGAAAAACTAACTGATGTATTTAGGGATGCACTGATTAATCGGCAGTACCGATTACTAGGCCATAATCGGCCACTTTACCGATTATTAATAATCAGCAAAATTGGGCCGATTAATCGGCTGTATTTTTTTAAATACTGTTCTTTAAAGTGTACCTTCACTAAGAAACTATGATGAATGATTTTATTGACAGTAATAACCCTCATAGTTGATATAAAGTTTTGTATAAATTAATTCTCCTACTTTTAATATACACATAGACAATGTTGCAACATTTTTCATGTGGCGGTAGTTTTCTACTTAGCACAGTGCTTTTAGATAACCTCTAATTTTGGCAAAGAATAAAAGTCTTGAATTAAATTGTTACTGATTATTAAAATTTTTAATTAAAAGTACTCCTAATTAAAATTACCACCTCCCACAGACCCTCCCACTTTTTTTTGAATTTTTATGTCCAATAATTATAATTAAAAACAATCATTCTTATCATTAATCGGCATAGCCGATTAATCGGTTGATTATCAACAACCGATTAATCGGTAATCGGCCAATTTGCTTATCGTTGCATCCCTAGATGTTACCCCCTTTAAAAATACCTTTAAAAGTTATAACTAATTTTTGAGCAATCAAGAAAGATGAGTAATATCTACTTGATAATTAGTAAAATTTTGATCACACAGAGAAGTCAAATACTTTATGCGGATTGTATACACTTATGACAAGCGTGGTTTTCGATGATCAAATTCCCCCAAACCACTTTAAAGTGCTTCTTGGAACTGCATCAATTACTTTAAATATTACATAAATTAACAAATAAAAGAATTTATCTCTGAACTTTAAGATAATTTTCAAACCTCTAAAGACATCATCCATTAGGGGGAAAATATGGAACTAAGTTGATTAAAGGGTCCGAATTGGACATGCTGAAAAATGCCCCAAAATTGTAAAGAGTACAAAGTAAAAAATATCTGCCGCCAAATATATCAACGGCTTTTTTTTTTCTTATGTCAAAGTAAATATTGCTACTTTTATACATTATAAATTTTCATAATTAATACTTTTTTTAACTTCGTGTTAAATGATATTTTAGCAAAATAATTTCTAGTTCTATCTGTTTATTAAACTTTTAATCTTTCTTTCTTCATTTTCTTTGAGGAAACAATATAGTAAAGAAAGAAAATTTCAGACTTAAAGAAATTAAATTTGTATCAAACACTACCGTTTTCTAGTTTAACTGCTTCTTTATTTTTGCGTGAAGTCAAAAATTATTTTTTTTATGAATAAAACAACTTTAATAAAGTTTGTACTCGGGAATAGTTTACAGAACTAAAACTGAAATAACTGTTCCAATAATATTTTAAAAAATGGCTGAAAAATCTGCTTCTACTTTAATCCTCCTTTCCTTTAACTGATTTTGCAGACGGCCTTAAAAATACATATTGTACCAAAGAAAGCCACTTCAGTACAATTTTTCGATTATATTTGGTATGCAGCTAGTTCTTGTTCTTTGGCGCGTAGTAGAAATAATAGTATTTTTACTACTTTCCGATGCAACTTTTCAGGCATTTTTTCTTTCTCTTACGGGTTTTTTTTTAAGAATCTTTGTATCGAAAACTGACTTCTTTTTCAATCATGTATCCAAGGAAATCCTTTATTTTTTTACAGGAAAATGCAATCTTATGCCGAAGAGAGGAAAACATATCTTTCGGGAATTGTCGCGTTTACTATTTTATGTTTTGTTATATTTCTAGAAAAGATTGAAAATTACTAAGCGTCAAAAATCTTTCCAGAACGAGAACTTTAAGTTTTTATTTAACATATAAAGCTGTTGAAGAGTAAGCACTTTGTTGAAAAAGTACCAAAAAAATAACGTTTTTATGACTGATTTAAAGCTAAAAACGAGTAAAAAGATTAGTAGTTAAAAAAATATGAAACACAATAAAAAAAAAACCGCAAACCCGGCTTCGGGTTAAAAAGGGGCCTTTTCTCAACGTAAAGACATAAGTTTTCAGCTTGTGCATGAAAAGATACGGCAAAATATTATGCAGAAAAACTTTTTATCCTAAGACTTTAATTTGAATAGAGTTTAATTGTAACTCTCGAAACATGTGTCTTCAGTCGTTATTTGTTTTTTTTTCTACTGTTGTTAATTAAATTTCAAATTCTTTGGTGCATTAACAGAAGAAATGTAATGTTCCTGCTTAAAGGGGAAAAGCGCATTGTAATAGACTTTGTATACCGAAAAACTTCAAACTGTCCAATACATCTAGGTTACAAATGAGTTTTTTTATTGTTTTTAAAAGTGCCTCAATGACATAGTTTTTCACATTAATGTGCTATTAATCACATTGGCAAACAAACTAGCTGAAATAAAATTGCCTTGAACAATAGAAACACTCTTCCTTTGTCCTTCAAGACCGGCAAGATAAAAGATAAGGAAAAAATCCACCAAACTGATGCTAAAGAATTAATTTCATTGGCTTCCTTTTTAAAAGTTGTCTTTATAGTAAAATTTTAATTGCTACACTGTAAAAAATGAATGTTGTTTTTACAGTATAATACAGCTAATTTTATAGAAATAAACTAAAAATTGCTAATTTTACAGTAATAAACTAAAATGTCTACTTTTATGGCACTAAACCGTAAACTTGCTAATTTTATAGTAACAATCTGCAAATTACTAATTTTACAGTTTATTACCTTTCTTTTTATAGTTTTAAACTGGAACCTCTGCTGCCAGTATTATACTGTTGTTTTTACAGTGTAACACAGCTAAATTGTACGGAAATAAACTGTAAAATTTCTAACCTTACCCTACGAAACTGTAAAATTACTAGTTTTACAGCTTATTACAGTGAAATTTAAATGTTTTTAATAGAACCTCGGCTGCCAGTATTATACTGTAAAAACAACAGTTCATTTTTTGCAGTATAATAATAAGTTTTTGTCACTTCGCAGTATATTAAAACACGGGAAAAATAAACAACTTAAAACCCGTGATTACACAAAAACTAAGAGATGAGAAAATTCTGATTAGATTTGTGACATCAGCGTCACAAATTACTCTAGAAACACCCGTTAATGTTTCTTTTAACAAATTCCTTGTCAACCAGTGCTACGGAGAGCTAGGAAAACATTTCCGGAATGCAAGAACTTTCTTAACAAGAAATGACCTGAGAAAGGCAACGCTGATTTTGTTTTGACTCCCGATTGGAAATTTCACATGTGGGTTGCATTGAGTTTAAGTCGAATTATTCAAATTGATTCCGTAGCAAACCGTAGCAGTATCAGACATTTCGTTAAAAAGTACTATTCTTTATTAGAAAAGTTTAATAAATACGGTGCTTTTATTTTCTCTCTCTTTCGCTCTCTCCCTTTTTAAGGAGAACGGGGGAGGGGAATCCTTTTGTTACCAAGCATATAGCACTAATCTGTCAACTGTAATTTTTCTGTTAGTGATCATTTAGCCGAGTTATGTTTTTTTTTTGACAACACAGGATCTCAAGAATAATTCGCACATAAAAACTAATATATCAATTGGTAGGTTTTGTGTATGACTTGTCACATGAAAAGACGTCTTTCAATCAGCATCATTTTCTTGGAAGATATATTTTGTGACAACTTATTTCTTCAGCTAATAGACTTTCCAAAAATAGTTTTTTCTATATATAATTTTCCTAAATGATACCAGCTCTTTGAAATCATTTTATCAAAAGATGAACTTCGTCATCAAAACCATTCGAATATCAGATGCTGATAGCAGGAAAATCATTTGAGGAACACTACATCGATTTAATATCATCATAAACAAATTATTTCTTTATATTTTGTCATTTGTTAACTAATTTCAGCACCGGCCACCTTGTCTAGTGGCTAGAGCAGTCTGCCACGGATGGTGCGGTCCCGGGTTCGAGTCCCGGCTTGGGCATGGATGTGCTTTTTGTCTCCTGTCCTTGTCCTTTCTTTGTGTGAATGTGTTGTTGTGAAAGGTTGCCTACCCTATAAACGGGTACCTATGGCATGCGTGTACTGTGGAAGTCAGACTTCACACCAAATTACGGTACAGTTGGAAAAGTGAAGCAGCGCACCCCAAATTGCCAACCTGGCTGGCATACGACACAAAAAAAAAAAAAAAAAAAACTAATTTTTGCTTTCCAAACAGTCAAGTAACCACTATTAACAGCTTAAAGTTGCAGTATTTCGTAGCGGTTTTTTCATATAAAAGTCAGATTTGTTTTCGAAAATTTTATTCCATTAATGGGTTAATTATTTGGAAAAAAATTACCTTATATTAGCTTCTTTATGAAACACGGCTGCATGAAACATTTATAAAGAATTAGATGGCAATCCCATCAATATGTGAAAAAAGGCTCGAAATTATTTTATAACGAATTATTTAGATTTTTAACTACTCTTGCATGTAAAATAATCATTAAACAGCTAGATACAAATCCCAATCATAAACTAAAAGTAGAAAAGAGCCTATATATATGAATGAAGTTCTAAACTAAACATCGTGTCGGATGAAACACGTGTATATAACTCACATTATAACTGCTCACAAAAGTAACTCAGCAAGAGAGACGTCAATAAAATTTTAGTGAACTATCTCTTCACTTATTTATTGCATTTGCCTAAAAAATTAAAAATTATAATAGTCAACCACTTGTCTGATATTATCAGTTGCCCAATTTAACCCGACTCTCTCCTACATGTTTCAGAAAATGAATATATTTCTATCATTTTTGGAAAAGGTCCACCTGTGTGAGTATCTACTTGAGGAAGACACTTTTCAGGGATTGTAACTAAAAAAATAATACCAGAGATAGACCTGAATTAGATGTTTAAGATTTTCTTGATTAAAACTAGTGCTGATTAGTTATTATTATTATTATTTTTTGCCTAAATGTATTAAAAGAATCGCACACCAAACAATATACACGTAGAGCTGTATGGAATTACATAGATGACGATTAGATTTTGGTCTAATTCTGGACTGCCATGCATAAAAAAGGAATACTAAAGCAACCACGTGATCAAAAATCAGTATGTAGGCTAAGTTTCTGGGACACAGAAATATCTAGGTTGACACTTTTGCTTTGACGTGAATCGCTTTAATGGGGATGTGTACTCGAGCATTTTCCCCCAATAAGTCTGAATCTAGCTCAAAATCACTAAATAAGTAAAGTAAAAATGAATGATAAAGTAAAAAAAAAAAAAACTGAAAAATTTGAGGCTTTAAATTACCCACACTAACAGATACTGATGGCAACCGGTACTCATTAATTTTTCTCGTTCGTCGTTACATGATGTATATTGCCTTGTCAAGCTCTTTTCTCTTCAGTTTTAAATGTCCTTTTTCAAAAAAGATGGTTTACGTATTCATGAAGTCATTAGTATGCAAGTATCGCCAATGGAAATGTAGGCAAGTTTAAGTTTTGGAGATACTTGTTCTTCGAGAGTTTGCACACTGGCTCATTTTTGTTAAGAAAAATATTTTCTGTAACTCAAAGCGCAATCCCAAATATTCAAATGTAATAACAGTCTAAGTTCGAATCCTGAGAGAAGTGCTCTATTTGAAATGGTAATGATGTGATTCAAGGTAAATTTCACATATAGACTAAATTAGGGTGATTAAATTTCAATGCTAAAACTACTAATCGTTAATCGAACTATTTCTGTACTTTCATTTTGGTATTCTAACTTTACAAAAAATACAGGCATGAGTTTCCACTTGTAAGTAATACATTGACACAATTGTTCAGTGGCGGAAGAAATAGATATAATTATTAAGGGAATGGTCTGGATTGAGTATTAAGTGTGAAAAAGTGTTTAATCTGATCGATTTACAGTATTTCAAAACTTCTACTCTATTTGTCAATTTTATCGACCATTCAGACGTGAAATTGCTTATTAAACTGGAGTTTCAGTTCGAAGTAGTAGACGTGTCTGAAGTTTTAATTTGACGTATTTCGAAACGAGAAAATGGAATCATAACACATTTATTTGACTTCTACAAAGCAAAACATTACATATGGTGTTGTCTTTTGTGGTTTCGTTATTTTTAAAAAAAATGTACTTAATTGAAGTTGTCCCGATTAAAATTTTCAATTAACAACATATATATTCTAGTCTTGATGATTTTTTTTTTTTTTTTTGGCTAATTGCAAAAAAAAAAAAAAATCGGGAGCATAAGGAAACTAATAAAACCTCCAACAGTAGCTGTTCTATAAGCCAATTTTGGGTTAGAAATAGCTTTGATAAAGAATAGCTTATATTATGGATGGGATTCTTCAAAAAATGTCCGGGCCGATGCATTTATTTGTTTATACCTCAAGACATCAAAAACGGACTTGACAAAAGTTCTGGCCCATAGTTTGGTTACTTTGAACATCATGGACTGAAGCTCATTTATTCTCACGCAATTGCCAGATCACTGTGTCAACTAAGCTTAGTTCGGTAGAGTTGAATAAACTTCAACATCTTCCAAAAAAAATGCGAATATGCTAGTCAATGTTTACTGTTGCTTAGTTCGGTAGAGTTGAATAAACTTCAAAAAAAAAAAAAAAGCGAATGTTCTAGTCAATGCTTACTGTTGCTTAAGGGTACTTTCAATCTATCAAGTCTTCTAATAAAAGCCATGACGAAATATAATTTTACGGCTTCACAAGAGGAAGTTTTGTGTTTTATGCAAATAGGTCTTAAAGAAAAACTGCACCAAACTGACGCATAGTCAATACTGACTGACGCGAAGTCAAATGATCATAGATACAAGACAAAACTAATGTTCAATTTTGAAACTCGATAAAATTTTGGAAAAACATTAAAAGGAGCTCACTTATTCTTAATGATATCGTTACAAAGCAAATATGCACTGTATAATCGAATATGCCAGTAAAACCAAACGTATAATGTTTATAACGACTGCCGGCAAGCCTAACTGAAGCTTATTGGGAAGATAACTGAAATCAAAGCTATGGGAAGAAATAATTTTATTCAGTATAAGGGTTCGTTTTTGAAACAAACAAGCCGCCAGAAGGCTATGACGAGAGTAAGAACAAAATAACGCTGTAATTACCGACGCAAGTCAGATAAAAGGTCGTAAGTAAAACAAGAAAATATTAATTTCTTTTGCTCGATCTAGTTATTTTTTCATACATTTTTAAAGCTTTTGTGAACTTGATGATTTAATTAAGAGAAAACTTTACACGACATAAAATAAACAGTATACTGCTGGAATCAAATGCATAATTTTGTTAATAAGTTTTTAAAAAAAATAAAACTCTTTCCTCTGAAAAAGGTAAAAACATTCGAAACATTTTCTGGAAAATCTCTGAATATCAAGAAATCAAATCAATAAAATACACGCCCTGTAGCAAGCGTCGCTTACAGCCAAAGAAATAACATAATTTGAGGCATTAATCATATAAATGGGGCAATTTCAAAAGATAAAAAGAATGAGATAGATTGTATAGTAGCATGGGTCGAAAAATGTGTGTGTGTGGGTAGTTCAAATAAACAACTTCTAATACCAAAAAGAGTTTGTTCT
The DNA here is from genome assembly GCA_038373865.1 of Uloborus plumipes. Taxonomy (NCBI): domain Eukaryota; kingdom Metazoa; phylum Arthropoda; class Arachnida; order Araneae; family Uloboridae; genus Uloborus; species Uloborus plumipes. The sequence continues at coordinate 23,638 of JAXGGA010014162.1, read as the reverse complement.
TTCGGAGCCTAAATATTTGCAAAAAGATGTCTTCAGATTACGCGCGGCTTTCAAAGTTAAAGGAAGAGGGAAAGAATGTTAATTTCAGATTCTCTGTTTCATTAAAATAAATGCAAAAAAAAAAAAAAACCTTCTCTTTATGCATAAGTTGTAACAAGTTTTCAGGGAATTTCCGGAAACTTGAGTTTTTAATTTAGTTTTATCTCATATTTGCGTTTTTTTTCCTTTACTAATCGAGTTTTGAACATTTCGCAAATCACATACACAGTGCAGGTGTTTGCTCGTAATGCAAGTATAACTTACTACAGTAACAACCTAAAGCCTATCACAAAGAGGTAACGGTATTTTGTGCTCTATCCTGCTCTTCCCAGACAAGACGGGCAGCTGTCTGCAAAATTTAAACCTTACAATATATTTACACTGTAGATTAGAGTAAAAGCATCGAATATGAGGTACATAACACGATGAAGAACAAACAAAAATACTGTGTAAAAAGGAAAATTTAAGAAGCTAGGATTAGAATTATTTAAGTTGAAAAGCTTGAACTAAGAATTTGAGTAACACGAAAAAATGTTTCCTTTTCATAAACGAATTACTTTCGCTCTAAACAAATGATGCATTCATTGTTTAAAGCGTCAGATATATTTTGCTTTTACCACTTACAACTAACACGATGAAGTAAAGGCAAAAATATTGAGTATAAATTCAAATTCAAGAAGGGTCATTCCATTTTAAATCAACAAATGGGGTGCGCATCACCATTTTTGATTTTGATAAAAATTTGCATGTGTATTCCTTTTACTTCCCAGAGCTCAAAATGGTGGTCATTTTATTTTTAAAAAAATTACCCTTTGATATATAGGCCATTTTTGTTGTTGGCAACAGCGAAAATCGGGCGTTTTGATGCTTTGTCTTATGAACTATAACTTTTTTTCTATCAAAGATTTTGAGCTCAAATATAGCTCATTGGAAAGCTAAGAAAAAGATCTTTTTATATATGCTATTAATAAATTTCAGATATTTAAAAAATATTTATTTTTTCAAGGTCAAAGTTCACGACGAAAATGACATTTTTTACTACTTTCGAACATTAAAAAACCCATGAAGGGTTCAAAGTAACAAGCCGATTTTTTCATCATATATTCATAGTCATGGTTACTTACTGTATAAAAAAAATTGGCTTGTTACTCCACCCCCTTTATGAGATATGCCCCCCCAAAGTTGTAAATTTTTTAAAAAATCCCATTTTCAACGCTAAAAAAATGCATGTGGGGGGCAAGATAAAAATTTTTTTATATATGGTATTTTAAGTACTTTTTACCAGCTTTCTAACAAAACAAAAGTTGCTGTGTTATTCAAAGGCGTTTGGCAGATATAAGGAACTGAACTTTCAAAAAATTGCCCAAAAACAACACGATTATTTTCATTTTTTTAAATCTTTTTTTTTATTTAAATGTAATTATATACCTTATTCTTTGCCTTAAATGCTAAAAAAAGACTAAGAAGAGCAATGAAGAAACATATTTAAAGTTTAATAAGATAATTTAATATTTTTAACACCTGGGAATATAGAATACCACTAAACTTGTCTGATTTTTAAACATCTGATTGCTACCTACAACAGGACTGAGCATTTCTCAACTTGTCCAGGTTTGTTCATACCATGTGGTCATCCTTGTTCTGGCTTGCTCTCACATGTGTATCTTAGTTGTCTTTCAAATTCTGAAAGAAGTAGGTTGTTGAGCTAGTGTTTCTGCTGTAAAATCTTGTGAAGCTGATGTGATTTCTTTTCATTTCAAGTTCATTCATATTCACAGAATGTTTTGTTAAAGGTAAAAGAAGAAATTCTTTAGAATCCTTAAATATAAATTTAAATTTGTCTTTCTACATGTAAACTGTGAATAAGTTATGGATAACCCTAAATGCTCCATAGGAGTTTTTGAGAATGATGATTGTAATATTTTAAGTTACAGTAGGCAGTCTACTGTAAATAGTATTTCTGAGTACAGTGATGATGATAAAACTTTACTGCACCTGAGAACTAGGTGTAAAACTATTGAAACTGTTTGTACCTACCAGCTAGAAGTTCCATAAAGGTGGCAAAACTTGGCAAGAAATTTTTTTGCATGGTAGGTACAAACAGTTTCAATAGTTTTACACCCAGTACTCAGGTGCAGTAAAGTTTTATCATCATCACTGTACTCAGAAATACTATTTACAGTAGACTGCCTACTGTAACTTAAAATATCACAATCATCATTCTCAAAAACTCCTATGGAGCATTTAGGGTTATCCATAACTTATTCACAGTTTACATGTAGAAAGACAAATTTAAATTTATTTTTAAGGATTCTAAAGAATTTCTTCTTTTACCTTTAACAAAACATTCTGTGAATATGAATGAACTTGAAATGAAAAGAAATCACATCAGCTTCACAAGATTTTACAGCAAACACTAGCTCAACAACCTACTTCTTTCAGAATTTGAAAGACAACTAAGATACACATGTGAGAGCAAGCCAGAACAAGGATGACCACATGGTATGAACAAACCTGGACAAGTTGAGAAATGCTCAGTCCTGTTGTAGGTAGCAATCAGATGTTTAAAAATCAGACAAGTTTAGTGGTATTCTATATTCCCAGGTGTTAAAAATATTAAATTATCTTATTAAACTTTAAATATGTTTCTTCATTGCTCTTCTTAGTCTTTTTTAGCATTTAAGGCAAAGAATAAGGTATATAATTACATTTAAATAAAGAAAAAGATTTTAAAAAATGAAAATAATCGTGTTGTTTTTGTGCAATTTTTTGAAACTTCAGTCCCTTATATCTGCCAAACGCCTTTGAATAACAAAGCAACTTTTGTTTTATTAGAAAGCTGGTAAAAAGTACTTAAAATACCACTAATAAAAAATTTTTTATCTTGCCCCCCACATGCATTTTTTTAGCGTTGAAAATTGGATTTTTTAAAAAATTTACAACTTTGGGGGGGCATATCTCATAAAGGGGGTGGAGTAACAAGCCAATTTTTTTTATACAGTAAGTAACCATGACTATGCTAAATACACTGGCGGAAAAAAAAATCCCAACACCAAGAAAAATTGCCGTAGAGTAATGAAATTTGGGTAATGCAATTGTCTAGTTAACATGTTTAATTGATTAAACGTACAAGATCACTGGCTAATTTAAGCTCAAGAAAATGCTGTGCAAATGTGAAATTATGTTAATTTAATAGAGGGTGTAACCTCCAGAATTTTGAAGGCAAGCCTGCAAGCGTGCATGCATTATGTCATACAGGTGCCGAATGTCACTTTGTGGTATGGAGTTCCATGCTTGTTGCACTTGCTGTGTCAATACTAGGACCGTCATTGCTGACTCTGGATGATGCTCGAGGTGCCATCCCATGATATCCCATACGTTATCAATTGGAGACAGACCTGGTGATTTTGCAGGTCATGGTAACATGTCAGCACTCTGTAGAGCACATTGCGTTACAGCAGCGATGTGAGGGCGAGCGTTATTCGGTTGGAAAACGCCCCCTTGAATGCTACTCACGAAGGGCTGTACTACTGGTTAAATTAACAGACTGACGACAAATTTTCAGTCAGTGAGTTTGGGATAACCACAAGAATGCACCTGCTGTCGTAGGAAATTGTTCCAGAGACCATAACTCCAGGTGTGAGTCCCGTGTGTCTAGTCCGTAGACCGCTTGAATGCAGGCGGTACCCTGGTCACCTTCTGACCAATATACAGCCACCACTGGCACTAATTCAGAATCTGCTTTCATCAAAAATTACAACAGATCTCCACTCCGACTTCCAGTGAGCTCTGTCGTGGCACCACTGCCGTCGAAAAAGGCAATGGTTTGCAGTCAATGGAATATCGGCTACAGGCTGCCTGGCTCGGAGCTGTCCTTGAAGTAAACAGTTTCTTACTGTTCCTTGGATCACGACGGTACCAACTGCAGCTCGAATGTCAGTCGCAGATGCAGTACGATGCGCCACAGCCGCACGCAAGATTCGGCGATCTTCCTTCTCAGTCGTGCCACGTGGCAGCTCGGAACTCGATCTTCTTGAGGTAGTACCATCCCTTGCCCATAGCTTCCAATAATCATGCATGGTGGAAACATTCCCACCCAAGTCTTTCTGCAATATCGCGAAATGAAAATCCACCTTCTCGTAGCCAAATTGTACGACCTCGTTTAAACTCGGTGAGCTGTTGATAATGGCTTCTTCGTCTTCTTAAAAGGTATTCCTGGCTAACATGAACGCAATTCGTCCAATTTCACGGAAAAATAATACACATGAGCTTCACAACACGCTTTTAAAACAAGCCTTATTTGCATGTTCTGAGTGACGCCAGCTGCGCAACACTTATGCGCGGAGCACGAAATTTCAATCGATGTCATCTTTCAGTTGTATAAACACGCCTATCAAATTTCGTTTATCTAACACAAGTCTTTCTTGGTGTTGGGATTTTTTTTTCCGCCAGTGTATGATGAAAAAATCGGCTTGTTACTTTGAACCCTTCATGGGTTTTTTAATGTTCGCAAGTAGTAAGAAATGTCATTTTCGTAGTGAACTTTGACCTTGAAAAAAAAAATAGTTTTTAAATATCTGAAATTTGTTAATAGCATAATATAAAAAGATCTTTTTCTTAGCTTTCCAATGAGCTATATTTGAGTTCAAAATCTTTGATAGAAAAAAAGTTATAGTTCATAAGACAAAGCATCAAAACGCCCGATTCTCGCTATTGCCAACAACAAAAGTGGCCTATGTATCAAAGGGTAATTTTTTTAAAAATAAAATGACCACCATTTTGAGCTCTGAGAAGTAAAATGAATACACATGCAAATTTTTATCAAAATCAAAAATGGTGATGCAACAACTTTTTTGAAAATTTGTTGATTTAAAATGGAATGACCCAGAAGCTAAGATTAGGATTATTTAAGTAGAAAAGCTTAAAATAAAAATTTAAGCAATGAATTATCTTTTTTTTTTACACAAAATCGGGTAAAAGTTTGTTTACACGGCATGTCTTTTACTCCTGGGTACCTCAAAAATAGCACCAAAAATATGTTTGCATTTCATGAATTAATTTTAAACGAATACTGCATTTCCAAATAACTACCAATTCATTAAAAGCATATTTGAGGCAGTTTTAACATCAAACGCTTTTTATACTTTGCAGTTATGGCTCAGTTTGGCAATTTATGACCTCAAGTATGAAAAACTGATTTTATAATTTCATCTCTTGTGCCCTTTATAAAATACCTTTTTTGCAGATTCTCTCACCCGCTTCAAAAACCTAAGATTAAAAAAACGTGCAGCCTAAACCTTTTAAGATAAAGACGTAGCTAATGTTAGAAAATCGAAGATTATATTCAGAAAATAGGTTAGTTGAGCTAATATTTAGAAAAGTTCCAATTTGAGTCCCAAGTGAATTTTCACTAGTATTTCAATAACAAGTTAAAAAATAAATTTTCCCCAGAAATAGGATGAGGATTTTCTTTCATTTCATCTAATAACATCAGAAAAAAAAACTTCAGAAAATATATTGTTTTTTTAATTTCAAAAATCAGATCGGTAACGTATCCCCAGTAGCAAAGTTTAGCATGCAAACAGGTCATGCGCTCTTTCTAACTTCTCAAAAAAACGCACTTGCACAAAAAACGATTCTATTTTACCCCTTTGTTAATATTTTACTTCATTTTTGTTTTTTAATTGATTTCTGATTTTCTAGCCGATGCGAAATAAGCGTGTCATCATATTTGACGTCATTTACAGCATTTTTACTTCAAGAAAATATACTAACGGAAGGAACGAGCTTGATAGCTCTTTAAACGCAAAAATATTAATAATAATAATGATAGTAATAAAATTGAACATAAAATAATACATAAAAAAACATATGACTAAAAGTTTGGTGACAAATGTTACTTTAAAATGTCTCCAATCATCCGGCACCGATAGCACGAAAATTAGTTTTATCCACTAAATAAGATCTTTCTCAAGTTGTGTAAAGTCTTACAAACATATGGCAATGTTCATGTACAAATAAGTGTAAAATTGAAATAAGGAAGTTATTTGCATAAACTAGCAGCTGACTTGTGTTTCTAAATTTATATTTAAAACACTATTCTAATTTTAAATTTGGTAAAGGTATCTTCAATACTTTTTAAAATATTACAAAATGTATGCTTAATTATTTATAAAGCATATTTTAATTAAAATACATCCCCTAAAGTTCTATTCTTTTCTATATTATGTACAACTATAATAGAAAAGAAGAGCCATTTATTATTTAAAATGGATCAACTGAATAAAATCTAAACAGATCTGAAGGTTACTAAAATATTTAGTCGTCTTGAACTCATAACTACCACACTGAAAGTTTATGGGCATGTTCTGAGTTTTATCAGGCAAATAAACAAGATAACTGTCTACGATTCAATCTTTCCTAACCATCTATTGAACCTCGTGTTTAAAGACGTGGTGTCATGCATCGATGATCTGACAAGCAAGCACGTCGTGGAATGGCAACTCGTAATATTACCAGAGATAAATTATTACGGTATCACTCATATGGAGATTCCTTTCTCGGAGCTACTTAATTGCACTTCTGACAGCCGAAATGTAATCGATTGCGTTATTCCCACGAAGTATTTCGAGAATAAAGCTGCTGGGAGTAAATATTTGTTAATCTGCACTAGGGATAATAATGTCGGTGAATTGACAGCATTACATAAGCATGGATTAATGGCACTGAAGGATAAACTATCTGGCAGATGCTGTGGTGGCCCCATCGGTAAGGCATCGGACTCGCAACTGGAGGGTAATGCGTTCGATCCTAGCCAGTCGAAGATCCATCCTGTTCACTAGTGGTGACTGGGGCACGTTAAATATTCTCATGGTCGCCAAGTCCTCATAGTTCATGTTCAAAATCAATACCTTTCGGCTCTCTTTGCTTTATAAGAAGATTTTTGAATAAGAAGATTGTTAGTTTCGTATTCCATGCTGATGAGAGCATAAGAAGCAGCAGTCCATGGATCGAAATAGCCGAGCTGGCAGTGTATTGCACCGTTTGGAGTATTGGACCAGGGATTACTCGGTTTCTGGTCTGAATAAAAACAGGGCGCTTTTCAGGGGCCCTCCTAACTGGTTGAACCATGTGTAGTGGTAGGTACGAGGGACCCAGGAGTGAGTAAATAATGGGGCAATTTTAGAGACTTTAGATTATTAATGTTGGTTATATCTGCTACTATCTTTTAATTTAAATCCAGATGTGTTCCTAATTATTATAGTTTTAAATAAGTGAGCAAAAGTATCACGTGCAATGTGGAAGTCTCATTATTCTAGAACATACTTATGGGTTAGTGTTTTGAAGATCCTAGATTGTCAAGAAAATAAATCGAATTTATGTTTAAAATGATATATATTAAAAAGAAATGGATTAAAAAAATCTCAATATATTAGTTCTTATTTCTTCTTTATGGGGCTAGAATTAATTTTCCCCAAATGGATGTAAAATAATTGAAAACAAAATGGTATTGCGTCTGAAATGGAAATATATACGAGTTTAACTATCTTTTTTTTTTTGTTTCTTTTTATAATACCAGTAGTTCCATTGACCATTTTTCCAGCCCAGAATTTAAAAACGTTTTTACTTTGAGATGTGTTTTTCAATAATCAAAGTGGTAGATCTTTGGGAAAAATTAAAGTTGTTTAACATTTAATATCCACCTTTACTGCAGGATTCAACCTTGATAATACATTCTATCAAATTATTTAATGGGTCTCGAAAATATAATTTCAGCCGAAAACAAGTTAAATATTCGGTCAGTAGATGTAAACAGTAAATATTCTGTATAAAACTTTACATTTATGGATCTAGAAAATCTACGTCTTATAACAGTTCTCTGCAAACTGAGAAGCAATTTGCAGTACAATGTATTCGGAAGCAATTTTTTTCAAAATAAGAATTTAGTTCATTTTTTATTCTACTTAAAAGTCAAGAACTGCTTTCCAGTACTGTCACTTAATAAACGAGTTCTCCTCAGTAAGAATTGGTTAATAAAGTGACTGAGTGCAGTCCAAGAGATTGGTTATTATAGTTCTTATAGGTACAGTTGAGTCTCGATAACTCGAAGTCACAAAGGACCGGCTAAAAGCTTCGAGTTATTAGTAGTTTGAGTTATAGGAAAGTCTCTCTCCTTAACCTTCTTAAGAGGTTGGCACCCAATGGAAACTGTGACATAAAGGAAGATTTGAGTAACAAGGCTTCAATTTATCAAGGCTTGAATGCATATATACACTGCCCTACTTGAATTATCAATATGCGTTAAAACTTGGGATGAACCGATATGCAAATTACGATTACCGATTACCAATTAATCGGCTGAGAAAATTAATGATAAGTATGATTGTTTTTCTGCTACCAATTTTACCATCACTGTTTTTTCTCTGTTATACAATGCCAAATTTAGAAATAGTAAGTAATTTATTTCTGAGAGAATATTTTTAATAAATTGGAGTATTTTTAATTCATATTTTTTTAAAATTAGTAGCAATTTAAATCAATGCTTTTATTCTTTGAAAATTAGAGGTTTAAAAGCACTGTGCTAAGGAGAAATATTGCAATATTGTCTATGTATATTTATTCAAAGTAGGAGAATTAATTAAAAAAAAAACTTTATATCAACTGTGAGGATTATTATAACTGATAATAAAATTATTCATCGTAGTTTCTTAGTGAAGGTCTACTTTAAAGAATAATATTTGAAAAATATTTTTTCGGCCGATTAATCGGCCCATTTTTTTCGAATATAATGATCGGCAAAGAACCCGATTATGGCCGATTAATCGGTACTTCCGATAAGCCTCCCTAGTTAAAACCAAAAGATCTTTGGGATTTTCCCGCGACCCCACCCTCTTTTGGCGTCTTTGAGAGCTTTTTCTGTCATACACGCCGTTTTCGTTTTTGGTTTCAGCTATCGCCATCTTAGAGCAGATATTAGTAAATGAAGGGAGCAATTCCACTCAAGATCCTAAGTCACATGGTTCAACATTGGCGAATGAGAGACACGTGTCGTGTAAAACAAGTAAAAGAAACCAGATTTCCTCCAATGCTTTACTTTAAAATGTATCACGTGACTTGATATTTGTGTTTAATGAACTGAAGACGTCACTCCCTGCCCCTTTTATTAGCCTACTTTCCCATTAAAAATAAAAGAAAGACGAAAAAAGTATTAAAAGTAGCTTAATGCATCTAAAAAATATCGCCAAGTTAAAAAAATATCGCCAAGTAAAAAAAATATCGCCAAGTTAAGAAAATAAAAAGGTAAAATGAATATCGAAAAATTAAAAATTTGAAAGTAGGGTATTGAGATGGGGAATTTGTGTGTCGGTCGGTCGGTCTGTCTGTCCCCCCCTAATAACTTTTGAATGAACATTCCGATTTGGACAAACTTTTTTTTGTTGGAAAGATCTCGGCGAGTACAGCTCATTCCCATATTTGATTTTTCGATTTGAACAATTTTTGGTTCAACTTTGAACCGTTCAAACAACCTGTCCCGCGATGCTAACTTTTGAGTGAACCATCCGATTTGAACAAACTTTTTTTTGTTCGAAAGATCTTATCAAGGATACTTCATTCCCGTATTTACATTTCCGATTTGAACAATTTTTCGTTCAACATTGAACCGCTCAATCAAGCTGTCACCCCTAATAACTTTTGAGTGAACAGTCCGATTTAAATAAACTTTTTTTTTTTGTTCGAAGGATCGCAGCAAGGATACTTCATTACCGTATTTAAATTTTCCATTTGAGCTTTTTTTCGTTCAACATTGAACCGTTCAAGCAACCTTTCCCCACCTAATAACTTTTGAGTGAACCGTCTGAATGGTATAAACTTTTTTTTGTTTGAAAGATCTCGGAGAGGCTATCACATACATTCCCATTTTTCGCTTTTTGATTTGAACCATTTTTCGTTCAATATTGAACCGTTCAGAAAAAAAATTAACATTAGCGTCTACGGAAAATTTAAGTTGAATGTTGATCCTGAACTTAAAGTCGGATTTCCTTCAAACTAACTTTGTAAGAAAATGGTTTTGATAAATAATGTTTGTAAAGTACTTTTCTGAGCAATCTTCTGTGAGGACTCCGATTTCGACTCCGACTCTGCAAACATGGCGAAAATGCAGGCTCAGAAAAAAAATGACTGACTGTGCAGACGATTTTTTGTTTATTTATTTATTTGTTTTATTTTATTTATTATTATTTTTTTTGGCAGACGATTTTTTTTGTAACAAAAATTTTTCATTCACGAGAACATTTTATTCTTTATTTATATTTAACAACTGGCAACGGATTAAAAGTGAACTTTGAGACATTTTATCAACGGACGAGTTTCTTTTTCTTTTTTTTCGTTCTTTGATAAAATACGTTTTGATGCTCTTTGTACTTTTATTTATTTATTTATTTATTTTATTATTATTTTTTTTTTGAAAACGATGGAGGTTTTTTTCTGCGGAGGAACTGTAACAGTTACACTCTTTAAAAGGTGCGAAAAAACTTTATTTATTCGTTAATTACTTTTTACGTGTCTATTTCATCAGATGGGAGGGGTATATTTTGCTTTTCGAAATCAGCCCTAAGTGCTAAAAAGGTATGTTTGACATAATTTTCAGTCTCAGATAATCAAGAGAATAATGATCAGATGCGAGAATGCCGATGTCGATGTACAGGAAAGTAGGCTCGTTTAGTTCTTGACAGAACTTCTTGTTACATTTCAATGATCGCCACAGCATACATTCAGTTAATATTGTTTCAGTGGAGAAGATAACTAATGAGATAAATATTAAACTGAAAAAAATATGCTTTAACCATAATTTTTTTTAAATAAATATTCTTTATTAGCGAAAGACTTATAAACATCTTGTAATTTCCGAAATGTTTTGTCAACAATATAGTTCTTCTCTCTGGCGACTTTCGAAATATAAACCTTTTCATTAGGGAAAGTTTGTAATTTCACTCTTTGGGAAGCTTTTGTGAGTAAAAGATTCCTCCTACGCTTCCCTGAAATAAGACATAACACTTAGCTTAATGAGAAGTTCTTTGAAAATAAATATATTTCCGGCTTCTGTAGAGGTTTTCCAGTTCAAATTTCACTATAAGATATTGCGCAATAAATTCTCTGTAGAAATTAGTGCAGGTAGTTTCCCATGCATTTCTCTTCAGCTCTGTGGGAAATGCTTTGGTAATTATAATTGTTAATAATAATTAGGAGTTAATTAGCGATATTTCCTTATGTACTTGTTTTATATTTATTTTATTAGAAACGCTATAGTTAGTGTGGGCATAGGGACGTGTCATTTGTTTTCGTCTTTAGTTAGCTATTGGGTAAAAATTTAACTAGTATCGAGATTCTAATTATTATAGTTTCAGGGCTAAGAGCAAAATGAACATATATTTCCCTCACATGGGGATGTGATTTCATCTTTAATATTAACCAATGCGCTGTTAAATTTGCGAAGATATTTTTAAAAGCATGTTCGATGAATGAAATTGCCTCAGTTTGTAAATAGCTCTTTTCTTTCATTCGTAATGGAAACACGTTACAGAAATCTGAAACAGGAGAAAAATGAACTGAGTTTTGAAGTAATCTCAAGTTTGTGTGAAAGTTATAAAAAGCAAAAAATTCAGCATCCATTCAACTTAGGGTATTTAATTTTATTTAAAAATACCAAAATTTACCGAAAAATTATAAATAAATAAACAAATGAACACTTGAAAACAAAAATCAAACCTATTTTGGAAGAAGTTCCGCCGTTCCGCTTCTAACTTTAGTAACCACTCGACCCTTTTAAATAAATACCCATTCGACTCGGTTCATAAGTCTCGTAGTTCCTTCTTTTTTAGGGCGGGAGGTAGATGTTAACACATTCACTGAGATATGGCTTTCTCTACCTTTACGCGAGGTGCTCTGTTACGCTTTTGGTAAGGTGCATTCTCTCCGCTAAGCCACTTTGAAACTTTGCTGTTCGCAAAAAAAAAAAAAAAAAAAAAAAAATCACGAATGAAATTTCAGTTTACTTTTTGCAGTGTTATTATGGTTTAATTGCTTAGAGAACAATTACCAGTTTTACTAAATGTGTGCATGTTTCTCTGAATCTTGTGATTAGTTACTTAATCATGAGAAATACTACTATCTATTGCTGTAGTTTTTGTGGATTGCAACTTTGTTTATACAGTTTCCGTGATGGGGGAATACGTGCAGATTTTTTTTAAACGATGAGCCACTTGCAATAATATATTTTTAGTAATCAGAACATGAAGTTTATTAATTAAAACCGCTAGAAATAAAAACATTTGCTACAGCAAAGCTACTACGGGGTTCTTTCCGTTTTTCAAGAATATTTTTTTCCTGAAGGAGCACGGTCAAAAACATGGGATAAATCACTTTTTCTTTTAATTTTGATTCATTTTTTTCCTTAAAGAAAGCTTGAATCGTGCTAAATCGCCGTTTCATTTTTTTGACAAACGTCCGAAGTGAACTGAAAGCTCCCAGCAAGGCACTTAATAGGCGAACCGATCAGTCAAAATTTCCATACCCAATACTGTTCGTTTTCTGACTCCGCACCTGGCAGCTAGGAACACTTTCATTTGAAAAGGGGGGATAAATTAAGGAGGCACACTTCTAGATGTTTTCAGTTTTTGTTCACTTTTTACTGACTTGTTGAATGTTACTTTGCATTTCCCCCCTTTCGGAGAAAATTGGAAGATACCTGACGCATGCTCAAACTCGAAGAAGGTCATGCATTAAATCTTAAAAGATATTGGCACGGAGTTCAGTCTTGGACACAATGCACAAAACTTAATGTCTAAATTTTTCGAAAAGAAACGAAATATGAAACGTTGGAACATTTAAATTGTTTTTCTCTTTACCTCAACTGACCCTATATTAAATGGTTTGGATGTTTTCAAATACATATCTATGATACCTAAATGATTCTGTGTATGTGTTTGCTTTTTGTAAAAATAAAACGTTTTTTTACTCAAACCTGATATCAAATGTATTCTCTAAGGTTGTGAAACATAACTTTGAATTAATTTCAACTATTTACCTGTTTTTTGACCACGAGCGCTTAAAACTGAAGCCTTTTTTTTCTACTAATTAAGCTTGAAAGTATAAGAAAAACGAATTGCAGGATTAAAAAGTTAAAAAAATATTTTTCTTGATGATAAAATTGGAATCCAAATAGGTAAAAGTAAATAAAAAGCTAGTGAGGCGATAAGTTTTAAGCAATTAATTCTGATGTTGTTTTACGTGTGAAAACTTCCTTAATTGTTTCCTCGACTAAAAAATTTAATTTTTCGATGAAAAATAGAGCGTTTTGAATTACATTTTATTGCAGTTACGTTGCTAAACGAAAAACAATACTATTAAAATTTTGAAAAGAAGGAAAAAAATATTTTCAAGAAATATCTACTTACATAGAAAATATCTACTTACAAGAAATATCACATTTACTTCTTTAATCTCTTATTTCTGTCAGTGTTAGAATTCTATAGGAAACAGCAATGTTCTGCATTATAAAATTGATAACTTTTTTAATTTTTGGAAAGACAATTTCGAATTCGAAGTGAGCCGCCTGAAGCAGATAGGTTAACAAAGAACGATTGAAAATTGTAGTTTTTGGTTTTTATCGTAACAATTTTGGTTTTATTTCACAGAAGTTATCGAGAACTTTAAAAGAAAAAGTGATTTTTGTGTTATGCTACTGGGATTCTTAACTTTTCACAAATGAACACAGATAGTTTAGATATAAGAGGTAATGATGTAAAAGAAATAAGTTAGTGATGTCGTAGAGAAAATTGCAACGTTAAGGAGGCAGAAATAAGCAGGGATACTGCAAACACGTGTTTCGGCGTTACAATGAACGCTTTTTTCAATGCAAAAAAAAATTGAGCTTATGTATGCACAGACATAAGAATTTTTGCATTGAAAAAGGCGTTCCTTGTAACGCCGAAACACGTGTCGGCAGTATCCCTGCTTAGTTTTGCCTCCTTAACGTTGTAATTTTCTCTACATCAATAGCACAAAGGTATTTATAAACTTTAGTGATATCGTGTTAATTTATTAAGTGTTTCCTCGTTAAATTAGGGTTATAGTTCATCTCGTTATTTAATTTGCTTTTTTTTCGTTTAAATTAGTTTAATATCATAGTTATTACCCAAAACTATCTTATATATTATTTCTCTAGCCTAGTTTCCTTATGCTGCCATAAACTTATCACTTCTTTATCAAATTGCATGATATATCTTGCATTTTAAAGCTATATTGACGAAAAATACTGTCTGAAATTTGATTTTTGTGTCAAAAAACAGTTTTTTCTGTGTTTTTATCATAATGGTTTTATAGAGCATTTGTTAGGAATGTGAAGATCGCGGATTCGATCCTGCTATGGGTTCAGCCGTTTTTAGTTGCCTTTTTTCACCAGCCTATTTTTGATTCAAATTTCCAAGAATACAGAACTTAAACTCATTGTAGTGTTTTAACTACGGTTTTCTATTGCATTAAAACCAGAAAAGAAAATGTTTATTTCAGCATGAATAATATTCATTAAAGTTCTTTTTTTTTCTCCTTAATGCTTCATAAAAATGTAAAAGTAATGAATGATTTCATTTTCTTTTAAGTCTGAAAAAAATAGCAATTCACTATGTGCGTTTTTTCAAAAAAAAAAAAAAAACGAATGAATGAAACGAAAAAAAAAGTACCTTATAAATAAATCGAATTTTTGAATTACTGCTGTCTAGCTCAAAAGCTTTGCACGGGTCAGCTAGAATGTATTTATCTCTACACGATAATCTGATTTGTTCATCCACAGTGTAAAACTAGTGCCCAATTAAATAATATATGTATATACAGGGTGTCCACTCCAATCGTGGACCAATAGCTAATTTCTAAACTGTTAGAGATAAGCATAGAGTTTATTTAGGAAAAAATCTCCAAATTACGAAAGGAATTTTGGGTCTATTCAATGTTTTTCAAAAAATCAAATTTTGAAAGAGTTACGAAATTTAAATTTTTATACAGTCCCCCAGTCCTATCAATCATATTTAGTAAAACATTCTTGACACTGTAACGTTTAAAACTAAAAAAAATCACTCTTCTACTACAAAAATTGACCGAGTTATGACGTTTTGAAAAATCAAGATTTTGAAGGATTTCGCATACGGTCCCTTAAGCGATCTCTCGATTACGTCATGAAATAATGCAAAATCTTGATTTTTCAAAACGTCATAACTCGGTCAATTTTTGTGGTAGAGGAGTGATTTTTTTTTAGTTTTAAACGTTACAGTGTCAAGAATGTTTTACTAAATATGATTGATAGGACTGGGGGGCTGTATAAAAATTTAAATTTCGTAACTCTTTCAAAATTTGATTTTTTGAAAAACATTGAATAGACCCAAAATTCCTTTCATAATTTGGAGATTTTTTTCTAAATAAACTATATGCGTATCTCTAACGGTTTAGAAATTAGCTATTGGTCCACGATTGGAGTGGACACCCTGTATACAATATTTGATGATTATTTAAAATGTTAAAGTGTTTCCCTGTAATGCCATTTCCCTTATATTTTGTGTTTTGATGGCAAATTCTGCGTTTATAATTAATTAATTTTTTTTCACAAAGTTTATGCTTTATATTTTTTCGTAATAATCTCGTATATTCGAAAACAAAAACTTCAAACTTTAATCCCCCTCCCACACATACCACCACATTGTTTTTACCATTAAAAATTTTGCTGACTTCAATTTATCAATTATAAAATGAGGAATATTAACCTCTTTTCGTAACCTTATCCGGAGAATGCAGCACTGGTCCTTTTAGTTTTCAGAGTCAAGTATACGAGAAAGTTCAAGGTGGCCCAAAAACGAAAAAAAAAAAAAAAAAAAAAAAACGACAAGACACACCTCAAATGACTGAAAAAATTCACGGAGGAGAAATTAAGTTAAAAATTGAATGCAAATTTTTTATCTGACTAAGAAAAATCTAGTTTTAAAGCAACGTTACTATTACTTCTCCTATGCTTCATTCAACTGAAAAAAACAAACAATTAAAAAATATATGCAATTGCAAACTACAAATATCATGTTAAAAAATTCAAAACAAAAACAGATTAGACCGGCCAGTGGATTAACACGTCCAATAAATGAACACATCGTAATTTTTTGGAAAAATAAGTTTTAAAAACATGTTTCTTAGAGGAACTGGCAGTAGTTCCTTCCGAGAAGAAAATGGCTAGAAAATGTTACGTTTGTCTTTGGTTTGGGGTATTCATTTACTGGATTAAGGCACTTTTTAGCCTACTTTCCCGTTAAAAATAAAAGAAAGACGAAAAAAGTATTAAAAGTAGCTTACAGCATCTAAAAAATATCGCCAAGTCCAAAAAATATCGCCAAGTTAAAAAAATAAAGAGGTAAAATGAAAATTTGAAAGTAGGGTATTGAGATGGGGAATTTGTGTGTCGGTCTGTCGGTCGGTCTGTCCCCCCCTAATAACTTTTGAATGAACATTCCGATTTGGATAAATTTTTTTTTTGTTGGAAAGATCTCGGCGAGTACAGCTCATTCCCATATTTGATTTTTTGATTTGGACAATTTTTGGTTCAATTTTGAGCCGTTCAAACAACCGGTTCCGCGATACTAACTTTTGAATGAACAGTCCGATTTGAACAAACTTTTTTTTGTTCGAAAGATCTTTTCAAGGATACTTCATTCCCGTATCTACATTTTCGATTTGAACAATTTTTCGTTCAACATTGAACCGTTCAAACAAGCTGTCACCCCTAATAACTTTTGAGGTAATAGTCCGATTTAAACAAACTTTTTTTTGTTCGAAAGATCTCGGTAAGGATACTTCATTACCGTATTTAAATTTTCAATGTGAACCTTTTTTTCGTTCAACATTGAACCTTTCAAGCAACCTTTCCCCACCTAATAACTTTTAAGTGAACCGTCCGAATTGAATAAACTTTTTTTTGTTCGAAAGATCTTTTAAAGGATACTTCATTCCCGTATCTACATTTTCGATTTGAACAATTTTTCGTTCAACATTGAACCGTTCAAACAAGCTCTCACCCCAATATCTTTTGAGGTAATAGTCCGATTTAAACAAACTTTTTTTTGTTCGAAAGATCTCGGCAAGGATACTTCATTACCGTATTTAAATTTTCAATGTGAACCTTTGTTTCGTTCAACATTGAACCTTTCTAGCAACCTTTCTCCACCTAATAACTTTTAAGTGAACCGTCTGAATTCAATAAACTTTTTTTGTTCGAAAGATCTCGGAGAGACTCATTCCCATATTTCACTTTTCAATTTGAACCATTTTTCGTTCAATGATGAACCGTTCAGAAAATTTTTTAACATGAGCGCATACTGAGAAATTTAAATTGAATGTTGATTCTGAACTTAAAGGCGGATTTCCTTCAAACTAACTTTGTAAGAAAACGGTTTTGATAAAAACTTTATGTTAAGTACTTTTCTGAAAAATCTTCTGTAAGGACTCTGATTCCGACTCCGACTCCGCAAACATGGCGGAAATGCAGGCTCAGAAAAAAAAATTACTGACTGTGCAGACGATTTTTTGTTTATTTATTCATTTGTTTTATTCTATTTATTTATTTATTATTATTATTATTATTATTATTATTATTTGGCAGACGATGTTTTTTTTGTAACAAAACTGGGCAGACGATTTTTTGTTTATTTATTCTTTTTGTTTGTTTAATTAATTATTATTACTTTTATTTATTTATTTTTTTTTTTTTGGCAGACGATATTTTTTTTTATTACAAAAATTGTTCATTCACTAGAGCATTTTATTCTTTATTCATATTTAATAACTGGCAACGGATTAAAAATAAAATTCGAGACATTTTATTAACGAACGAGGTTTTTTTTTCTTTCTTTGATAAAATGTGTTTTGATGTTCTTTGTACTTTTATTTTATTTATTACTTTTTTCCTTTTGAAAACGATTGTGAAATTTTTCTACGGAAGAACTATAACAGTTACATTCTTTAAAAGGTGTGACAAAACTTTATTTACTCGTTTATTTACTTTTTACGTGTTCATTTTATCTGATGAGAGGGGTATATTTTGCTTTTAGAAATCAGCTTTAAGTGCTATAAAGGTATGTTTGACATAATTTTCAGTTTCAGATATTCAAGAGAATATTGATTAGATGCTAGAATGCCGATGTCGATGTACGGGAAAGTAGGCTCGTTTAGTTCTTGACAGAACTTCTTGTTTCATTTGAACCCTGCAAAAAAAAATTGTTGCAGAACAATAAAAGGTAGCGCAATATTTAAAAAAAAAAAAAAAACAATTACACACATCTCACCAAAAGTTCTTTCACGGTCATGTGGCAAATATTAAAATTTTTAACGATGCTATGAATTTTTAAAATCGAAATAACGCTTATGTGTTCATTCACTGGTCGGTCTAGCCTATTCATATAATTTACGAAACAAACCCAGGTAGCATAAATAACCTTTAAACGTTTTATAAACGTTTTAAAGCGGTTGTACAACGTTAATAACCATTTTACAACCTTTAAAAAACGAAGTGTGCTACTTGGGAAATACGCTTTTAAAAGCAATTCCTTGTTCATTAGCAAAAACTTAAAAAAAAATCATATTTTATTTACTTGGATAAACTAAGTTTTCTCCGAGTTCTCGGAAAGTCATTTTTAATGCAGCAGCTGTAGGCATTTCAGCTTTTAAAAGGAGGGGAAAAGAAATCTAGACTTTCGTGATTTCTCAGAAGTAGATCAATTTCAGTGATATTGAGCGTATTTCGCAATGTTTTAAAACATGAAAGCCAATTTTCCAGGGTATTCGGGAGTGAAATTATTGCGTAGGAGGTTTGGTGTTGTATTATAGTTGTTACTTCTGTTTACGCGTCCGACTTTTTAAGATATCCAGAATTTATAAAGTGATATCTTTCGGAATTTTTCTTAGAATTCATTCAATCTAAATATATTATTATTGTTCAGTCTCTGGTTCTTAAGCAAGATGCGTCTGAATTATCATTGAATTGAATTTATTTTACTCCTCTACGCTACATTTGGGACGACCTTGTGCTTTATATTGTTGCCATGGTAGCAAGTGCTCTTTATCACTTTAACACTTTCCGGTCTAAGCCCGAGCGCAGCTCGGGGGTCAAGTTTGAGCTACTGTAGCTATGAAAATACGAGTCCAATCCTTTTAGATATTATCTATGGACATTTTACTTTCTTAAAAAATATATAGATGGCACCACCAATCAGAATTAACTGCAGGAGACGCTATAGAATCGAGGCTTATTATAGAATGAACTTATTGGTGCAAATCAGTGTTTTACAATGTACCACACCAAAGCTTTTTTTGCAAAATAATGTATATTTGAAAATTAAATCTTTTTTTAAATGTTTGTTCAAGATTTGGGTAAGTTCTTAATTAAATTTAAGCATATTTTCATGGTCAAAAATGATATTTTCCTATGCGGAACTTATTTTTCAAGTTCCAAACATGCATTTTCGACAATTTCTTACCAAATATTTATTACTGTTTTACTTAAATAGGTCTTTCATCATGAAAGAAAACATTTTGAAGCATTTAATAAAATTAAAATTACCAACATTAACTTTTTCCAAGTATTTTTTTAAAAAATCACGAAAAGCGACAAAAAAACCCCAGTCTGGAGGGAGATTCGCGGTCGAAAAGGCTCAGACCTGAAAGTGTTGAGGAATCTTTAAGTTGTAATGTCATTTTAAGTTTTTGGTAGTAGCAACAGAAAAAGATCTATGTTTATTTTTTATTTTATAGTTCAAAGAGTTTGTGTAAGCTGCTAGTTTGTATTACTGTGAATATTAAATAGGTTTTTACAACATTGCCTTATTAAACTGTTTTATAATTAACATTTGAAATATTGTAATTCTTGTGTGTAGGTTGTATAATCTGAAAGTCTGTTAATTTAAAAAAAAAGAAAGAAAAGAAGAAAAAAAAAGTAATTATGAATTAAAATTATATTTTTTTGCAAACGCAAGCTATGATAGAATTCTAATCGCTGGGACTCTTGCGTCTGGAATTTGCTTCTGTCTTGGAATTGACTTTATTTATGACACCCCTTTTAACTTTACACGATTCTCTTCAGACAGAAATAACACCTAGCATGCGAGAAATCTCCGCGAGCATGATTCTCTTCTTGGGTGGTGCCGTCTCTTTAGCGGTGGGCGGAGCGTGTGTTTGTGTGTGTGTGTGTCAGAAGAGTTTGTATTCGAGTACAAATTAATTGGGCCGTGGTAGCCCGATCGGTAAGGCGTCGGACTCGTGACCGGAGGGACCCGGGTTCGATCCCAGCCGATTAAAGATTGATTAATGGTGGCTGGGGGACGTTAAAAATGTCGTGGTCACTAAGTCCTCCAAGTGAAACGATACCTTTGGGGGTGCCAGACCAAGGGTTTGCTCGGCTCTTGGTCTGGTTCAAAAAGGACAGAGCGCTCTTCAGGGCCCTATCCCGGTTAAACCACGAGTTGTGGTAGGTACGGGGGATCCTGGAGTGTGTGCAGTGAAGTACAAATTAATTGGGACCAGAGGTAGTTCGAACTTATAAAGGTAACTAAGAAAATATCGTTTCCGAAAATAGTACCTTGTTTAATCAAATTAAGTTGTGCAACAGCATGTACACTGTTTAAACTACAGGTTGCAGAAGGCACTTTAAGGGTGAAACGTTGTAGCAAAAGCGGCACCCCCCAAAAGGTGCCACTTGACTCCCTATAGCACCCTTGAAGGTGCCAGTTGGCTCCATGAGGTACCCTATGGTACACCATGGGGAGCCATGAAGGAGCCGGATGGCACCTTCAAGGGTGCCATACGGAGTCAAGTGGCATCCTTCAGGGGGTGCAGCTAGTGCTACAACGTTTCACCCTTAAATGTGCCTTGTGCAACTTGTAGTTTTAACAGTGTATGTATGTACACAACATACAATACAGTACATTACTCTACAATTTGTAGTTACATTTTAATGCAAAATTTAACAAAAATTATGTTTATTGTTGACTGAACATAAAGGAACTATTTAGTCCTGTACGTTCTCTGGGATGAACTTTTATACAGCAATACAAACAAAGAAAATTGAATGAACTTCTGAAAAATACACACACGGTACTCCAGTCGATGTCCTAGGGGCTACAACATTATATCTGCTACAAAAACGAAAATTGGCTGGAATTAAATTGGTCAACAAAATCTGTCGCTGACGCACGGACTAGTAGTAATACTATTTCAGTATATTTAGCGCAGGAAACAGATAACAGAAGCACCCCCAAAGTGTCAAATACTGGAAATTCTTTCTTACGTTCTTTCTCATTTTTGATTACAATTTTAAAGTCCTCCTTAGCTTTTTATAACGATAATAAGTATAACAGTTATACAACTTCAAGTTAAAAAAAGTGATCAAAACAAAGAATGAAAAATATTAACTTCAATAAAAGGCAGCCTCAACAGCTCTTCAGCTTAGAAAGATTTATCCATGTTATGTAAAGTAACCATTCTGCCAATGTAATATTTATACATTTTTCATGGATGAAAGTCATTAAACGAAATGAATTAATACTTCGAAGCAACACCAATATGGAATAGCCATCAAATTTCCTGTAGATAATGAACTTAGAGAAGACTTTTAGGAAATTCAGAACCTTTTCTGTCACAGGATCTATTTTGTCTGTGTTTATAATGAAACATTTACAAATTAACACGAACCTCAGATAATTTACAAAATAATCGTCATTGACTTTCTAGAGCAAGTTATCAATGTTTCCAAGAAAATGTTCAATATTTAATTCAGCAATGTTGGCTAAATGTAACAAATATGCAAACAACGCAAAAAATCGAAATACACGTTCGCCTTCTATAACAAAAAAATTAAAAAGAGGGAACTCACTAAATCATTGGTGTACCTGAACAGGAAACCGTTTGTGAAAATTATTCCTAAGTGCATAAATTCACGCAATGCAAATATGTTTTTTTCTTATCTATCGAAAGTATTAATAACATTGGGCCAGTAAAGGAAAGCATAATTTCCATGACTTCACTTTAGATCTTTCCCTTTCTTTTGGATGACTTGATCGATGACATTTTGTGCATTGTTTCTTAGACTACATCATCCGAGAGTGACTAGGTATAAAATATTTGACTTGATGACTGTTTGTTAGCGAATCAAGTCAATTTTTACGTTATAATAGAGTATGAGAATAAATGTAAACAAGCCATTTATTCAAATATGAAGTGGATGTAAGTACACAGTCCAGACACATTAATGTGGTTATTCTGGCTTTTGACAGGTGGTCCCATTAATGTGACTGGACTGTGTAGATAATCACACAATAAGCACTTAAAAAGTTCCACACCAAACATACTCAAACTTTTGTTCTCAGGTAAAACGCGACCGACTGGTTTATTCAAACATAACCTATAACCATTCAAAAAGAAGAAATCCTCCAAAAAACTGAAATGCACTCAGAATATATGTAAAATACACACAAAAAAGTGGTTTGCATCAAAATGTAATCGTCCAAAAATATGAAGAACGAAAAACTTCAATTTACCCCAAAACCGCAGTATTGATGCGCTAAACGAAAATACCTTAAACTTATCGAAAATGGCTCGAGATGTCAAATGCATAAGAAAATTTTTTTTGGAAAAACCTTCCGCATGTCAAATGAAACTAGTTTGAGCCCAGTTACTGGGCATTTGAACTCCAGTTGGAGAAAAAAATTTAAGATCAGGGCCTGATTGACACACGGTCCTGCAAGTCTGTGCGGACCATTTTACCGAGGGGCATCAAATTTTACCTAGATATGGGCACTATTTTGACTGGATCAGGCCCCGTATTAGATTACTTTTTTGAACTTCAAATGCAACTTTCATCACTGAATCATTTCAAGATCTTTACAAAATTACGCAATAGTTTAAGAAACATTTGAAAACTCTTAGAATGTCTTCTGTATGCTTACCCAGTTTTCGCTCCCCAACATTTTAGTTTCCAAAATTGCCACAGGTGTGGCCATACAGATTGTTCCCAATTTACCCCATTTTCCCCTTCACCCTAAGTGGACCTACTCTGTTTACGTCAAATAATAATTATAGTCCAAAAGTACATGAGCGCCAGACTTATGTCATTTTATATAGGCCCAAAAATTTTTGTGTACGTTTACTACAGCAGGTAAGAACGGTCCCCTATTAGTTAAGATGGGTCCAGCTGGCATTGGCTGGAAGCAGGTGCAAATGTGCGTGAAAATGTTCCAAAAATAAATATCATAGAGTCACGCCATGTCACGTAACTTGACCCCACCCAACCATCTCCGCACTGTAAAAAAAAACTGTAAATTTTGAAGAAATTATCCATATTTTTTACAGAAAAAATCTGTTTCTGATAAAACTACATAAAATACAGGATTTCTCTGTTTTTTTAATCTCCGCAGCCGGTTATAAGAGCATTAACTGTTAACGGTCTCTTCACCGCGAAGCTCGATTGGTCGATTTTAACCACGTGACCCATCGTTGGATTCGAAGTAATGGCGGATGTTTT